>JAAZQE010000190.1:0-42557 GCA_013620735.1 Clavariopsis aquatica
CTCCACCCCTCCACCGCAAAGGGCCCCGTCGAGCGCTCCTTTGGGTGAACGGCTCTGCCCCAAGCTGTCGCCGTTCCAGATCTCTGCAGCCAAGGCCACTCCCGACGAGACCTCAAACCAAGCGCCCATGTAGTTCCCTTCGTCACCACTTCCCACATGTCATCTCATCTCTCGCTGCTGTTCGGATGCCCTCAAACCCGTGTTCTCTCATATAGACTTCCGCGCCCTCAAGCTGTCCTTCCTTTTACTTTGGCCTCGTCACTCTTTAGATCCCAAGCCCTATTATTTCTACTATTCATTCTTTTTATATACTGGAGCGGGCTCCTTTCCGCGCTGGCTGCGAAGGGTTAACTGTTTTCCATACACTCTTTTTAATTTCACGCATATCCAGCTTCCTTTTGTCTTCACGCCCGCAGCTCAAGTCGCACAGCGCTATCGACTAGTCACATTCTTTTGACCAGACCGCTTTCCTTCCAATATCTAACCACACTGTATGTTTCCATGCACTCCCGAGCGCTCCCTTGCGCCAGCCGGCCATCCCACGCACGCACGCGTTCGGCCGTCGCTCTGGGCCCATCAAACCAACTGATCCGCCTGCTAACCTGTGCGGCCAATGTAGTTTACCCACGGGACACACACCAAGGCCAAATATCTCCACACATCAGCGCTAAAGATGGAATTTAATGCGGTTCACCAGTAAGGCGACTCCCCACACCGGGCGAGCCTGTTCAGTCGTCGTAGAGCTGACCGCATATAAAGATATCGCCCAGCTTCTAATAGATCTTTCACAATCTCCCAACCTTCAGCACGGCACCCAGCACAGATGATGTATCCATACGGCAACATGCCCATGCAGCATCCACAACAAAACCAACAACTCAACCAAGCCTCCCGGCCTTCGCCGCCCCAACCCACGTGGGCTGTTCCACAAATGCACAACCCATACTACCATATGCAGAGAGCACCCATCACAACTACCAGAGACGAGTCCGACCACTTAGCGGCCAAGACCGACGCCAGTGCCACTAACTCGCCCGCTTTGAGCACCGCAACCTACCGCAACAGCATGAACGGACACGAAAACCTCGGCACTACCGACTACTTCCCAGGAGTCATCGATACCAGTAGGTCCTTTCACTGCAACCCAAGACTTCTAACAAACTAACCATTACAGGTCCATGGGGTCAAAAGGTATGCGAAGAGCTGGAGTCATTTCCATCCATGGACCCAGACATGACCGAATTCAACCACGGCATGATGGGCCACGATGAGAACACGCCAATCATCGACCTCAGGCAGTATCACGGCATGGAGCAGCAGGAGGCCGATAACATGGCAACCTTCAATCCCACTTCATCGCGACGAATGTCTGAGTCGTCATTCTCCATATCCAGCACTGGCGGCGCACTTCAAGATGTATCAACGTACGAAGAGATGGGGTCTTCCGAGGCAGTTTCATACGCGTCGGACTGTGAGGCGTGGAACAACTTGGAGCCAGCGCCAAGCCTCCTCTCACCCCTCGCCTCTCCACGACGCCCGCAACACGATAACGTCGTTCGAAGCGGCAGTCGCTCACGTGCATCACCAGCCCCGCACAACAATGTCCGATCGTCGCCATATACGATGGAGACGAGCCGTTTCAAGAGATGGTCTACGGGGCATGCGCCAACCTCAACCCCGTCACGTGCGCTGGCCCAAGTTCAGGATCGATTTGCGCCTTACGGGCCTCGCCTGAACCCCCATCATTCGATGCCGGCCTATCCACCAAGCGTCTTGACGAATTTCCAGATGCACAACCCACACCAGAATCCGCTCAACCCGCACAATCAGAGTGTTCTGTACTCACAGCCGCATCCTTTGCAATCCAGTGATCCAACCATGTTCGCTTCCCCACACCAATCATATCAACTCGAGGTTCCACGACCCCTACCATCTCAGGGCCTCTTCCGCCTGCTGCAGAGTAACGCAGATCGACATGGAGGCTGCTCATCGCACTTTGCAGATCTCTCTGATCCTCCAGATCTTTATTCGTCTCTGCACGAGGAGCCCTCAATCCCCCCCGAGTCGGACATGAACCCCTCCAACCCAGACCTAATTCCCCACGAGCAAGATCTTCGCTTCGGCGGAGATTTGTACACCCCGCGTTGGGTCCGTGGGCACGGCAATAAGCGTGAGGGCTGGTGCGGACTCTGCAAACCTGGTCGATGGCTCGTGCTCAAGAACAGTGCTTTTTGGTACGACAAGTCGTTCACCCACGGAGTCAGTGCAGCAACTGGTGCTGCATTCCAAGGTCCTCAAGATACACGACGCACCGAGGGTAACCTCGATGTGTGGGAAGGACTATGTGGAAGCTGCGGCGAATGGATAGCGCTTGTCAGCAGCAAGAAGAAAGGAACAACATGGTTCAGACACGCATACAAGGTTCGTATAGCATCCGATACCCATATTTCATTCATTTGCAGCGTATTACGAGCCCGTGCTAACATGTATACCAGTGTCACACTCATCCAAAGGTCAAGGATGGCCCGAAGCGCCGCCGTGAAACCAACACAGTACGCGCTCGTGCAGTATCGTCTGCATCTGCAACGTCGTCTTCATATCCAATCAACAAAGACCATTCGCAAGACATGGCTTCTAACCGTCATTCAACGCCGACACCGCACGTCGGTATGCCAACTTCGATGCCAACTTCACAGCCGACCTCAACATACGCAACGCCAACTTCGTACCCTACACCGACAACCGCGTATCCGACACCAACGTCTGCATATCCGACACCGACCACTGCGTATCCGACGTCGTCACCCTTTCAAACGCCGGTCTCTGCCATCGCGATGCATCCCCCGAGCTCGCACGCCGAGATGCCGCAACCCAAGCAAGAACCTGTCGTGGGCATGTTCAGCTCGCCATTACAACCGATGTCGACATTCTCCAACTCGCATTCAGGCCTGAACTACGCGCACCAAGTGTCAGAGCCAGAACTCGTAGGCATAAAAATAACATCCCCGCTCAACAGTCTCGCCGGCATGATATAGAGCAGAAGCTCCAGGACAGGATTGCTGCACTCGGCAAAGCATAGCCAGCAGTTATTCCACCACTTACTTCGAGCGGTGTGCCTTTGGCACTTAACAAGCGGATCACAGCTGAAGCTCTGGCTCTCCGACTCGGGAATTTTCCTATCATTCTTCGTGGGCGGGTTCGGCGTTCCTGGGTAGAGGAAAACTTGAATCTTTCGGGTGGGCATGCATTCGGGCGATCATCACGGACGGGTGGGCGAGCGTTTGTGTCATTCTGCTTTTAGCGTTTTCCTAACTCTCATCTCTCCTCTTGTTTCCACACCTATCGAGCTTGCAGCCTTGGCTCCTCGCTTCAACCGTCATGTTTCTACGCCTCGCATCTACCTCTCAACGAACGTGAACGGTCACTGCAGCCTCGACTCCGACTTTCCGGCACCTTTGGCCACAGGGATATAAACACTGGTATTTCTGAATCCCAACCGCGTCATTTATCGATTCCTCTTATTCCCTTATGTTTTCTTTTGGGCGACTTCCTTCTCCTTTGACATTTTTGGCAAGCACGTCTGTTCGGCCGGATGGATGGTGCGGCCTTCATGAGTGAACGGCCTTGCAAACAATTTTATTACTATTTGGGTAACGCTGGCTTAGCTGGCAGAACCCTCGTGTAGGTAGTTTAGGTAGATTTCTGGGTTTTGCTTTTGTAGATAGATGGGTTGAAGTAACTATGTTCCTTGAGAGTATTGAATCTGAAAATCCCCTTAGAAAACCATGTGTTTTTGAGAAGCTGTGACTCCATCTTCAAATGACAGGAATGAAATCTGAAGTTGGATGGTAGAAATGCCATGCCGACTATTTCGAGCCGTCAGCGACAAGCTTTCGAAGGAGATAGAGATGGTGAGGACAAACTTTCCCATCCAATCCAATCCAATCCGAATTGCCCACTTCCCAACTTCAGCCTTGCGATCCTCCATCATCATCACCACTACCACCACTACCACCACTACCACCACCACTAGCATCAACCCGAGGTCCGACCACACCGGCCATGTGAACAGCGCACACCGCTCTCGCGCCGAAAAAACCTTGGCCTCGAACTCGGCCTGGGGCCAACTCTCTAACACGAGGGACCCTTGAAACAGGACCCTGTGGCATCCGGGCGATCATGCTTGTGTGAGGTTCCGGCGAGGCGGGCAGATCACTTCAGTTCGGCGCAACGTCGATGCGAGTCGACCCGTGAGCCAACGGCAGTGCGCATAGCAGCCAAATCTCATGCCCTTCTGCGATCCACGTACGTACGTCACCAATACCTGCTTCCGGTGACCGCCGGCGTTGTCACTGGTTGTTGCGTCATCGTGACTCGCGCTGCGAAGAGAGGGCTTGCGGGAAAGGCTGAGCCAAGTAGAACAGTATCTCAGCCTCGTCGCGTGCTCAAATCCGATACCCGCAGGGCCTGCGCTGCGATACGAGACTGCCTCAGATGCTGGCTTGAGTCGTGGCGCAGACGAGTGGCAGTGGACGGACGTTCTGCCATGGAGGATGCGAAGAGCTGGGAGGATGAAATCGGGGTTTGAGGTTTGTCTCTAGATTTTTCTAGAAGCCAGCGGTTCGGCGTCCAGACGCATTGCGAGCCCTGAGTAGCCTTCCTTGCAGCCTTACATGCCAACCTCGGATCGTCTGGCTTCCTGAGGCGCCTTTGCAAACAACAATGGGTCAGGGATGGGGGTGCAGCATTGCATTCATGTACACCAGCTGTTGTGGCCCATGTTACGAAGCCATGAGGTGTAGGTGTGCTTGGCGAACAGAGCTCGTATTCGGCGCTCGGATGCAAGGCTTATAGACGTGATGTGCCGGTTGTACGGCGCATTGATGAGCGAAGCTGCAGATCTGGAGAAGAGTTAGTTCCGAGTATTGTTGAGACGGTGTGAAATTTACCTACTTAGACAAGAATAATGGCGGAGATTGCTCGCAATTGTGATGCGGGCTGCATTCGAGTCCCGGATGTAGAGATTGTGATGCGCAAAGGCGAAGCGCCAACTACATCCGGTAAGACGATAATGCTCGCTTCATCTGACAGCGCATTCGACGACATCTCGGGGTAAGAGGGGTCCGACGTGGAAATGATGTAATTACCGTTGATAGGTGGTGTCTGAATAGGTGTCCAAACTTAGCATTGACAGATATTCTGCGGGAATAAAAATTCTGTAGCTTTGGTGACGGTCAATATAGCCTAAGTGCCTCCCAATGCAATAACACTTTCCCGTCGCATTGATAGATGAAGATCTGTGGCAACACCACCACTACATCCTGTGTCAGGTGAAGCAAGATGCAGGTTCCAATATCCTCGACAAGAAAAAGCTGCCAAGTTTCGAAATGTATCCTCTTCGCCTTGTGATGAGCAGCAAGGTGGAAATATCAGGAATGGAAGGCCAAGCATGCCAGATACCATTGAGTTACCTGGATGGGCTCATCTAGCACAGAAGTGTAGATTTACGAAATGGGACTAGGGGGGGTGTTGTGGAAAGCCTAGGGGTTCGAGAGTTGAGTGGCGAATTGTCAATGTCTCAGTATGCGTGCGTGTATCAATATGGAAATGACACCCCGAGAAGAATGGAATATGGGCTTCGCGTAGCTGATCTAGATCAGGGTAAGCCTAGAGGAGGAGTTCATTGTTGCAAGCGAACACATACGTCACAGGTGCAATTAGATCCTCAACTCCTCGATGGAGACCCAATCCGTCAGCCCATTAGTTAGTTAGTCGCAACCACATCCCGGTTTACCTCGATGCTCTAACGTGTGGTAAGCTTGTCCCACGATTGCTTCCACCGTCTCTGATTCCAGACGCAGCAATCCATTTGCGCTTCGGTGCTTGAATTTGTGTACCGTGTTCAATCGTCTGTCGTATAAGATACTTCGCTCCATCAGAAACATGCCAGCGTCCGGAAATCCGCGTTCGATCCTTGACTCGGCTTCTCTTATGCTTTCATCAACATCAGAGTATCCAACGGTCCATATCGAAGCAGTGGCCTTCTCCAAAGAAACCAAGATCTCATTAGCAGAAACTAGAACCCCTGCGGTGTATAAATACTGGTTCTTGATCTTATCCCAATTTTGAATAACCCTTCTGGCCACCATTCCGACTCTTTCGAGACTTGTCGCGGCAAAGATTTCTTTTCCTGTTCCGAGGACGGAAGCGCTATGCCATTGAAGGTCAAAACCAAGACTTCCGCTAACGAGCATACTATCCAGAATGCAGCCCACGGCTATAGCAATCCACTCGAAAGTATTGCGCAAGCTCGTCATCTGCTGAAGATGTTTGATGATCCGGGCGCGGTCTCCACCTTTTGATAACCTTTCTTGAACACCCTCATTGAGGGAATCTTGTCCAAACTCATGTGGTATGAATCGCTTCACGCCAGCTGAGATAGCTGCGTTTATAATACGCATTTGAATATCGTAGTCTCCTCCCATTACTGTGTTTATAACCAGATCTTGACCAGTGAAAGTAGACGCGAGGGACGGGAAAGAGAAATCTGATGTTTTATGGCCAACGGCAGCCAGGGAAACATACGGTGGTAGGTTCAGTGTTTGGGAGGGATATGTGAGGACAGTTAGGTGGTATGGTGAATTGCTGTCCTTCTCCGATGGGGCGAGTAGGGCATCGATAATGGCGTAACAGAGTTCTCGATTCTGGGCGCGATGTGAGTTGAGGTAGCTAGTCTAACCGAAGAACATACCCCGATCACCATTATGTTCACGATTTCCTTAGATTCCATTGTGGCAATATGGACCTTCCAGTCGAGAAGGGCGGATAAGCGTACGGTACGAGAGGAAGTACATGGCCTTTTGTAAGGGAACATACAGTCCGGCACGGGTCAACGGATGTGCTAGGCGGATGGTTAGCATTGAGTGACGCAGGTTAGCTTATGGTACGTTATAAAATGCATCTCTCACGATGGAAATTCCGTTCGGTGTTGTTGATGCGCCTATATGTGCATGAGAACTGGTGATAAATGCCATAGAGGATAAAAGTGGGCTATATCGGAAGTGGTGACTGGCGAGATGAGATCTCCAAGCGCACCAAGGACTCCAGACTCCTAGAGACACAGAAGAGCTACTCGGTTACGACCCGCCCTAACTGAGTGTTGGAGAGAGTCACAGTGATGAAATAAACCCACAGGCGTGGTCGAGAGTTCATAGAGGTTTGGATTGTAAGATACACTCACGTGATGCGGCTCTTTCCGGCGCCACTGAGGACGAGATTGCCGAACCCAACGACAACTCCCTCACCCCGACCGCAACCCATCAAATCCATCTCTCCGGGCCTCGAAACCTGCATCTAGTGCGTCAATCCCACGAAGCGCGCCTGTCGCTTACCCATTGGAGCTCGAAATAGGTGTGCTGATCCCAGTAGAGCCCACTATGAACTCCACACGCCTTTTCCGCCCACTCGCGAGGGCCGCCCTCCGCCAGCCTGCCGGCCTCGTTCGCCCAACAATGATGGCGCGTCCCGCTCTCGTTGCAGGCCAGAGCAAGGCCCAGAAGACTTCAGCGCCCGCTCATCAGATGGTAGACTCTCCCCGTACAACAGCTAGAGTCGCAACTAACATACTTAGACTGTTCTCAAGTCGGCCATGCCCCAGCTCATCCCCTTCTTCTTCGTCAACGAGACCACCATGGCCTTTGTCCTCCTTCCATCTCTCATCTATATCATGTCGAAATACATCCTCCCCCAGCGAGTCCGTCTGTTCGCTGCTCGTCTGTTTATCAGCAAGTTATAAGGAGAGAAGCTGAACAAGGACGATTGTGTACAATTAGTCAAAATGTGCTCGTAGACAATTGAAAGCCATGGCACGGGGAGTCATAAAATATGCGTCAATGGGAGATATGCATGGTGAAAAGTTGTAATCAACCGTGTGACCATTCAGTAATGGTCTTCCCCATGTATCAGTGCCAGACAACGTGAACATTATCGGAGTCTATTTCAAAACACAGCCGGCAGATGTGTGTTATTTCTCATATCCCAGAATTGCCTCAATCTTCCCTAATATCATTGTTGCTTGGCTCTTTTAAACTACACCTCTCCATTGCATGCATTTGATCAAGGTCGTATATTTTCTTTAGCATTGCTTTTCAATGCTCTTGCCTTCACTAATATCTCATTTCTCATTCTCTTTTACTTCTACTCTTCTATTGACGCCTCCCCCTGTCGTAGAAAATGACGTTAACACGGTTATTTTTGGGGGGGATCTCTGCTTATCTCTACTTTCTTCATTCTCTTCTTGCCTACGATTATGCCACTGACAGAGCTACTTGTTAACAGCGTCGTCTCATCTCCAACGCCAAAAAAGAGCGAAAGAATGCAAAAATAGCGACAAAAATGTGAAAACTATTCGCCAAGCAAAAAAGAGTTCACCCGTTACAATAGGTTCTTGGGCTACATCTCCCGGTTGAAACCGTACACTCAAATCAACCTATCCGAACTTCAGCTCTTCAGCTTCAGTCATCTCGGGTCATCGCTGCGGTGCGCCGCCACAGTATTCATCAAGTTAACGACAGGTGTATACTGTCTGACAAAGTACTGCGCTATCCGAGTGGATTACGAAGGGGGTTTCTAAGATATTATCATTATATACAATAAGGGTGAGTCAAAAGTGAATGACAGAAAGATTGTGGGGCGAATCTCGCGGCTGCTCCCATGTGGCCCAATTTTGCACGAAGGACTAAAGGTCCCTACAACGAACAGCGAGGATCATAATCTCGAGAAGGGCAGAGTCTTTAGGATTGATTACTTGTTGCCTACACCACGGAATGACCCTTCCACTACTTTAACAGTTGGTGGGAGCAATGAGTGGAGGAAATAGCAGCCAGCGAGAACAGAAAGCACATTTGATACTCTGCAAAGACAAGATATTACTTATTAATTAGTCTCGAAGGACAGAGGAGGCTCCTCTGCCTCCAAGTAACCCCCCGAGTGCTTTTCTGAGCCTGATATCACAGCCAGACCTGCTCAGGTGAGCCACCCTTCCGCTGCCGGTGACGTCTTTCAGGGTCCCGGTACCCAAAAACTTGCCCATTGCGACTTGCACTCTGTTTTCGGATTTCCCAATGGTTTTACCAGACTTGTATTGCGATCCTCCGATGCCCAAGCTCTAGATTCTGCACTGTTGGGCTCATTGGACGGGGTGCTGCTGCACTGCTAGGGCCATGAGCTACGATTAGGCACATTATTCTTGATAATTCTTCATGAAGTTGATTGATATGGTTCTTTGCAAAGTCTCTTTCTTGCTTCCTATGATTTCCAATTACTACCATTTTTATGAAATTGACAGAAGCGACTTCGGCAGCATTCTCGACGTCAAAATATACACCTCAGAAAATGACAACGCACCCAATCGGAGAACAGATGATGTTCCCAAGCTGTGTAAAATCTCGATGCACCTTGAGACTCCGTTAGAATAACGGCTAATATACATTAATAGGAAGGGCAACCCATATCTCTGGCGTTTGTATGAAATCGGAATGAAATGCTCCAGGATCGTTCTCCAGGTCTTGGCTATTATCAATGGGACCCGTTTATCGTCACACAAATGTCGAGGCGTCCTATTCATCTTGAATCCTTTTTCAGCGACTAATGGCTAAGCCTTTTTTTTGGAAAGTATTAATATATTTTAGAATAGGAGTGTTCATTTCTGTAAACATTATTAGACTCAGTAAGTATTATGTACTGAAGCTCTGCTTGATTATTTTTAAGGGGTAATTCCACGCAATGTGAAGAACAAGAATCATATGGCAATATTTTACAAACCATCATGATCACCAACCTCAATGACAAATTTTCCCGTCCCACCTTTTGCGTCGAAAACACTCCAACACCCCTCCCTTACCCCTTTCAAATCTTCCAATTTAGCCACCCTTCCAACAACAGTTTTGATTTTTGCCTGTTCTATCCATTCCCCTAATCGATCCAAATCCTTACCACTCGGCTCCATAAAATGCGCGCGGAACTCAACACCATACCTCCTCGCCCTCCACTGCATAACCTTCCCAACAGTGTTAAGAATCCACCCAATAATTGCCGGCATATGGGGTATCTTCCTTTTTAGGTCTGGGCCGAATGGTACACTAGCGATGGAGAGGATTATCCCGCCTGGTTTCAAGAGGTGAAGGCTGGCGAGGCCAGTTCCCATGGTGTCAAACATGAAATCGACCGATGCTTTGGGGATGACTTTTGTGGGATCGTTCTTGGTGTAATCGATCACTTCGTCCAAAACACCTTCCCCAAGTAATTTACCTGCACCCTCAATCTTCGCAGTCGAAAGCGTGGTTATCACTTTTGCAGCACCAAACACATTCTTTGCCAGCTGCACGCCGAAGCACCCAGTTCCCGAGAGCCCGGCGGGAACATACACTGATTTTCCTTTCAATCCACCTTCGAGGTACTTATCTGCTGCGTCGAAGGCTTGGAGGGCAGTAAGGGCTGCGAGAGGGATTGAGGCGGCTTGCGTGTGGGAAAGCGAGGCGGGTTTGATAGCTGTGGCAATTGCAGTGGAGGTGACGTATTCGGAGAATGTGCCCCGACATTTCTCGGGCACGCGGGAATAGACCAAAACTCCAGGGCGGATGTGTGAGGGAACTGCAGATCCCACTGCAACAACAGTGCCTGAGACATCGTAGCCTATTTTGAAGGGAAGTCTTTTTTTTCAGTTAGCAAGCACGTAGATCCCATATCATCTCTGAGGTGAGGAACCTTTGTTGGCAGGGAAGCAGTTACACTTACGGACTAGGCCATATCATTTTCATCCTACCAGACGCGATCTTTACATCAATCGGATTGAGCGATGCAGCAGAAACTTTGATGAGAATTTCATCTGGTTCTTTCAATTCGGGAATCGGAAGATCGAGAAGGTCGTAGGAGTCGGGCTTGCCGTAGTTCTTGCTAGCTAGGGATCGCATGGTGGCAGGCTGCGTTTCGTCCATATTTGATGAAATGCTAGACTTGAGAGAACCTGGATTGATAGATCCTTAATATGGAGATTTGTTTGGACTTGAATCTGTAGGTGTATTCGAGAGTCAATCTTTGGTGCGGATCTTTTTGTCCGACCCAAATTCGGCCTGGTCGCCGCAATCTCAATTCGTTTCCGAACTGCAATTCGATCGTTAATTCCGAGGTTAGAAGAAAAGGATGTAGCAGAATTTCAATTAAATCTGTGAAAAGAGAGGCCAGTGTGTGCGAGGCAAATGTCTTATCGCCAACCTATGAATGTGGTGGACTTCAAGCTATACGTGTTCAGCAGTTCTCTAATTCAAGGCGCCTAAGGACGAGAGAACGATAGGAATGGAATATGAGAGTGTTAAGATATCTTTGCACTCGTTCATGACACCGACCTTTGTAACAGTTAGATCGGAGCTCTCTTCAGTGTCATATATTGGGTATTGAGCTATACAAAACCCTCTGCCTCGGACCTACTCTTTCTGGCCATCACCAATAACGCCGAGAAATTGACGCCGAAATCAGGGCCGCGACAGACTATGGAGAGACGCTCCGGATTGTGCTGGTGGGTCTAATCCTCAGAAAAAGTATTCATGTGGTTACTCTCCTGGACACTTGAAAAGAAATAAAGAGGAGACCCATGTTCTAGCACTATTAAAAACACAGGAATCTTAAATAGTTTGCACCGAACTCTCTACTCAAAACCGATAAAGAATTCTATCGCAGCCCAATTTGCGAGATAAAGATGATGAGACAGTCCCCTGTTATAAATTATGGAATATTCGAAAAGGAGACACACAGATAGCTATGAATTGAGGCTGGAGAACAATTCAAATTATAGGGATAATATACATGATGGTAGTATGGAGGCGAAAGTATACGCAATAGCTGTTGGGAGATGATGAGCTGTTACGACGGGGTATAATGTCGAGCACGATATGTTGACACCATTGTGGAGAAGAATAAGTGGGTAAATCAGATGCATTAAAGACATAAACAGCTACAAATATGGGTATCTCGTATACTAAACTAGCGCCGAAAACCAATCACCAAGTACATATTCACGTATTCGCACATACGTGCATCTCACGCACCTAAGCCTCCGTGCCCGCCACCATCTCCTGCGCCTGACTCTTTGCAACAGTCTTCTTCCTTGCAACTCCCTTTCCTCCCTTCCTCGTTGACTTCCCCAGCAAACTCGCCCTAACACCAGACTTATTCCTGGCCCTCTCCTCTCCTAACGGCCCCTTGAGTGCATTCCACTTTTCACACACCTCCTTTTCGACAAATTTCCTACTAGGGCTAATTTTAGTCTCTGGGTATGTGATCCGCATATCTCGATCACCATCTTTGCTCATTCTCTGCTCTGTGGACTGTCCTTCCTCGGAAAGTAAACCCGCAACCTCCTTCTGACCCTGAATAATCCTTGCTCGTCGTAAGAAGGCAGTTGGTTGATGTTTTTTGCTGGCTTCCTCGTCAAGGCCTTTCATAAAATAGGATGCTGGCCCGAGAAACGCAGAGATGTCCTTGAGCACAAAACCGCCGACACCCATGCCTACACCTCGTATACAGCCTAGCACACCGCCTTCTTTTGCACCCTTGACGGGGAGTCTCCAAAGACCCGTCACCCCGTCTTTGATGCCGTAGACGAATTCGTCGCGGCCTGCGCGAAGGCCAGAATGGAAGCCCGTGATGCGAGGTGGACGACGCACCGTTTCGTCTCCATAGAGTCGCGGCGCATTGTGGAAGCCCTGTGTCAGGGCGAGTGAAAAGTGCATTGGAGCTTTGAGGAGAGACAGGGTGGACTTCTTTACTCCATGTGAGGCATCATGGAGGATTTCTGTCGTGAGTAGATCCTCCGGTTCTTCCAATTTTGAGAGTGTAGACTCTTGCCGAGAGCCAATTGAAGGGCGGGGCTTCTTGCTTTCCTTATCGTTTAGAGTAGTATTTGCATTGCCATTGGTGGCGCTGTTGGTAATACCATCCATGTTGCCGTTTGCCTGAGCGATCTTGGTTTCCCTATCTTTTTTCCTCTTCGTGATTCTTCTCTTCTTCTCGTAGTACTTTTCCCTCTTCTTGATATGCTTCACCACATTCACTGGCACTAATCCTACCCCAGTCGCCACATCCTCAGCCGTCCCAAGGATTGCGCTCCACCCTCCCGTAAAGGGTTCTCCTGGGCCTCCAAAATCATTCCACTCATAGTGTCTCAGTAACCTAAGTTCATTCCATTTGATCTTCTTCCACCGTACTAGTAGCTCCGCCGCAAGCGGACTTAATCTCAGGCTTGTGTCTTTGAGCCGCCAGGTCGCGGCGCGGTTGGAGATAAGAGAGCAGCGCATACTGTGTGTACCTTTGAGTGGCAGACTGCGGTGGAAAGAACGAACTGCGTTAAGGGCTCCATCTCCCTCCTTCTCAATGCTCTCAGCAATCTTGGCCATGTTCTCCCTCGCTTCATCGGTTAGACATTGTTTGATGCCCTCGGCAAGCCGTTGAGCAGTGAGCTTCTTGTACGGAATGCATTCATGCGCCCCCGCCTTCTTCTGTGCAACCATGGCCCCCCAAAAAGGCTGATCACCAAAGAAAGGGACTATCATGGTTGGCTTCCCGCATTTAAGTCCAATCGCAGTGGTGCCTGCGCCGCCATGATGCACAACTGCGCTCACGCGTGGGAAGAGCCAATCATGGGGTGTGTTTTCCAACATGAAAATGTTATCAGGTGTATCATCACCACCACCAATGCCACCCCAACCTTTGCTGACTAGCGCGCGGACGCCAGCCATCTTGATTGCTTCAAAGATCAACTTGGTGAAATTATCGGGGTCATCAACTACGATCGAGCCGAATCCGATATACACAGGTGGAGGGCCGGCGTCGAGAAACTTGGCGAGGTCATCGGGGGGCTGGAAGCTGGAAGCCAAATCGAGGAAGACGAAGCCAGCGATATCGATTTCTGGGCCCCAATCTTTTGGCTTTGGGACAAGAGTTGGAGACCACTAGAGAAATTAGCTTCCAGGTTGACGAATTCATATCGAGAGAACTACTTGCCATGTATGTGTAAGGAACATTGAGCCGGTAGAGCTGCCCGGGCGCCCATAATTTTGACACTTCATCCAGACAAAGCGTTTTGGCTCTAAAGCGGTTGATCAGATCACCCAAGCCCTGCCATGTCATCATTTCAACCAACGGATAACTCATAAAATTAGTGTAATTAGCGTCGATGTTACTCGTCTTGATGTTCGCCAATGGGTGCGGAAATTGAACGGTAGGGGTATATGGAAATCTAGTTCATGTCAGCAGAGTCAATTTGCATAGAGAGAAATAGACAGACGTAAACATCATATGCAATGGAATCCCTAATCGTTCAGCGATATGGGGTGGCGCGAAGCTTGGAGGGTTGGCGATGATGGCGTCGGCAACGAATGGATGTTTATCGCCCACTACAGCATTTTTAGTATATTTCCAAATCATAGGGCCCGTAGGCTTCGACTCACTCATTTTCATGTTTGCATGATCTTTTTCGTCATCCGTCGAGTTGATACACGCCCGCCACATGCCCTTGAACATCTCGAACATGGCTGTTCTCCGCTTTCCAATTTCCCCCTCTTTGATCGTTTCTACCGATGGAATCAAACCTGGATTCTTGACCATGAACGCCATCAACTCTGATGGGTCGCCGCCAACAGAGAAAAACTCAAGTCCCGAGTCTTTCTCTACAAACTCTTTGAAAGCCGGGTGTGTAGCTATGCGGACCCGATGGCCATAGTCTTCCCTTAGAATTTTACCAATCTTTATGAAAGGCTGAATATCGCCTCTAGATCCGATCACAATGACTACGATGTTCAACTTCAGGCGCGTTTTAGGATCCTCCATCGAGTCCTCCTCGGGGATGATCTTTTCGGCTTCCGGGTCCTCTCCAACAGGTTTCCTCACACCATCTAAGTCGTCGCTAGCATTGAAATGCTTCTTCAGACCCGAGCCCAGCGTCTTCGCAAAGTAGCCATTGTTCATCGTTTCATTGATTGACAGCTTCAACCGTCCATCGAGCTTGGAGACTTTCCCTTTGGTGTTGAAATGGTCATTTCCAATGGTGAATTTCGAGAAGGGTCCCCTATTCGACTTTGACTTTATTGCCTTTTGTTTCTGCTTGTGTTCTGCTTCGCCGTTCACATTGGTGGCGGGGTGATGTTCATCCTCGTCTTCGGAAGAGGAGCTCGATGATGAATATGGATCAAAGGCTAAAGTGGCTGGTCTCTCTAACTGAGGCTTGCCACTTGAGCCCGCCCGTCGCCTACCCACTAGCGAATTTTTCACTACAGGCTGGGGACGTTCTGTCGCGCTCTTCTTTAGCACCTGTGGTCTTATCCCGTGGTCCATAATTGTCTCAACGGGTGGTGCTGGCAGCTTGGAAGGCTGGTGGGATTCATTGGTTGGGGGAATCTCGGTATGCTGGGGAAGTTTGGAAGACACGATGCTATTTGTTGCAGAGGGCTTGAGGGGCGAGGACTGGGCCAGAACTGGGGCGTCGAAGGGAAACATTGGGGATTCGAGGTGGATCGCTGTTGGGATCACCGTGGGCGTGTCGAAGATGTGGCTATTATCAGCCATGGCGATATGCTGGAGAGTGGTGTTGTAGGAGCGCTATGTGCTGCAGCTATAGTTCCGAGCAAACGTTGGGAGGGAATGATTGTTGCGTGGGCCCCAAATCCTCAGGCTGGGGATTGAGTGAGCGAACAGGAGAGAGATCGCCTGGAAGAGCGTGGCGCTGCAGCTGCCGTGCCCGCCGTTCATATTTCATGTTGACGGCGTGTCTGCGTCGATGCGTCGATGCGGCCGCTTCCAAGGTCCAACCAAGGCGCAACCCTTGCCCAAAGCAGCCTGGTTGCCGCTTTCGACGGGTTCCTGGCAGTGATGTCATCCCGCCTCGCCAAGAATGAAACTCGATTCTGCAAAGGAAATGTGACGGTGTCATGACGGCCTGCGAGCAGGTGTGGTTGAAGCTGGAAACAATCTCTTATGGGCTACCGGTAGTGCACTGCAAATGGCGCGCACTTCTTGGGGGCTCAAGAGCCTGCTACGATATCACTGGGCATGGCTACCAAAACCGCACGCATCGCCAACCGACGGGCTGGAGTTTCTGCAAGAATCAATCTCCTCTAACCCTTTAATGTCCGAGAAGCCCAAATTTGTATCCCGCCGCCTTCACCATATCCGTCGCCCATCCAATCCACCCCCTCGCAGTTTGCACCCCATTCAAGATCCTGACTATGTTGTGCAGGAACGCGTCAACCTCTTCCCAGTCATCCGCGTATGCCTCCCAGATGGCAGTCTCGTGGCTACCGGGGACCTTTTTCTCCACCAACTTCCACTCACCATCCTCGAGCTGCTTAACATTGACGTTGGGGCCGATGACGAGTGCACGCCCGAGGATGCGGGAGTCTGCTACGAAGCGCGTAGCGGCATCGACAACGTCTTTGACTTCGCCCGTTGCGCCGCCTGCGAGTAGAACCCGTGCGCCCGCTGTGACGATGGGGGTATCGATAAAATACGGACAAATCAAGTTGATCCGAATGCCTTGCGGGAACGATGTAGCACGCAGAGCGCGGAATAGGCCCAAAACCGCGTGTTTGGCGGCGCCATACTGCGGCTGAGCTGCCAGAGGTGATACTGAAGCTATCGACCCAAGCAACAGTAGATGTCTGTCCCGACTGCTCTCCCCTGGCTTCGAGTCTAGGCTGCAGTCGACCGATGTAGGATTGCGAGGAAGCCAAAAGTACGCTAGGTGCGTAGTATACAGCACTCCCGTGCAGTTGACATCCATAATTTTGAAGTCTGGCTTGGGTGGTTCGGCGGCATCCAATTTTTGAGGTCTCTGTATGCAGTCGTCTCCCGCGATTCCGGCATTCGCAACTACAGTATCAATGCCGCCGTGCGGACTCAGTTTCACCGCCTCCTTGAAAAGATTTACCTGCGACTGCCAGTCTGTAACATCGCAGTGCACAAAGTGGACGTTTTTGTTTCCCGTCTCTTTTTGCACATCGTGGACAAGACCCAGGCCTTTCTCGACGTTAATGTCTCCAATAATAATTGTAGCTCCGTTATTTGCCCAGTGCCGCACAAATCCTGCGCCGAAGCCGCTCGCGCCCCCAGTAATCAGAATCGTCTTGCCCTTGACCCACGCTGCATCGTATGGGATGGAGAGGTCGACGGGGGGAGACTGCCGGATGGCCGCGGAGAGATTTCGGTGAGACATTATGAGAGTCGTTGGGTCGATGGGTCTGGATTTTACCCTGTAAATCTAGCTGTAGGAGTGAGGGAGGAGGCCAGCAGCGCTCCTACAGGCCGTCTATTTTATCGAATGCCGAGGCTGCTGATAGACCAAGCAAACACCCAAAATCCTTTCCGCTTAATATTCCGTGCAACGAACTCATATCGGAATAATGACAACTGAATCAAGGCCCTCATAGCGCTTGAAGAGTTGGCTGATGCGAAGACGAGATTAAACGCACCGTTTGCGACACAGACGCTCCCATCGTTCCAATTGTAGCGCCTTGGCGCGTTCATCATCCCTGCACTTTTCCATCCCACTTGACCCCACCACCACCAAGACAAGGTCATCACCATCTCCCCGCTGTGCTAAGATAACCTCAATTTTCTACGCCAATTGCCCTCAAAACACCAGTTTTATACTCTATCATCGGGCCAATTACTATGGCGACCAACATAGCCAAACCACCAACCCTCGATCTCCCTCCACCCCGCATCGTCGCAACCCTTTTCTACAAATCAGACACACCCTCACACTTCTTCCCGCACCCAGACTCGATCCCACACAGCCCTACCGACTTCCTTCCATCCGCAACCCTCAATGCGCTCAAAGATGGTGCCTCCCCGACCTCCAAAATGTCCGATTACCCTCTCGAGCCGCCCACCCCAGGCCCCAACCCGCTCGACCACCTTTATGGCTCATATCTCTCCCAGAGCTGTTTGACAGACTTCTTCGTCACACTCACAAACATCATCCCAGGGCTCATCGAGGACAAAATAACAACGCGGCGACTGGAAGAGGGCAAGTTCTGCAGGGTAGTTGAGATTGTGTTCCCGCTGCCGAGTGCAGGAGGAGTAACACTGGAGATGCTGCGGCACCACGAAGCAATTAGTAGGTGGGAGCGTGAGTGGAATGTTGAAGCAGTGTTTCAGAAGGACGATGTGTGGAGGCGGCATAAAAGGCTTGTGGTGTTCGACATGGATTCGACCCTTATTCAGCAGGAGGTCATCGATGAGATTGCAAGTTTAATAGGCGTTCAAGAACAGGTTTCTTCCATCACGGCAGCGGCAATGAACGGGGAGTTAGACTTTGAAGCTAGTTTGAGGAAAAGATGCGCATTGCTGAAGGGTGTCCCAAGTTCAGTATGGGAAACACTAAAGCCACGAATTACTACAAACGAAGGAGTACCCGAGCTCATCAAGGCGTTGAAAAAACTAGGTTTCAAGACGGCGGTGTTGAGTGGAGGGTTCACGCCCCTGACAGGCTGGATGGGAGGTCAATTAGGACTTGACTACGCTTTTGCAAACCACCTGGTCGTCTCTGAAGATGGGCAAACATTAACGGGGGAACTGACGGGCGAGATTGTGCACGCCGAAAAGAAGAGACAACACGTCTTCGAGATCGCAGCGAAAGAAGGTATACTTTTAGAGCAGACCATGGCAGTGGGTGATGGAGCGAACGATCTCCCCATGATGCGCGTGGCAGGCTTGGGAGTTGCATTCCACGCAAAACCAAACGTCCAGATGCAGGCTCCAGCTAGGCTGAACTCTAAGAGCATGTTGGATATATTGTATCTATTTGGTATATCGAAAGAGGAGCAAGAGATGCTACTGAGAGAGTGAGTAGAGCATGATATTAGCCTTCGAAGCAACTACGTCGCCCTCCCTCTTCAACACCGTCTACCTGTCCCTAGATCAGATCAATTTGTCTCAATCTGCATGACCCTCAAATACCCACCAGCTAGTTCCAAACACGCAGGCCCCTCGCCCACCCTCTACCGATTCCACAGCGTCAACTAGTTGGTCTATTCGAGCGAAGTAGAGTGTCCAGCGTAGTGTGCAGTGTTTAGAGCAGGTAAAATGGTACTCATGTAGTCCCAAGACAGAGGGGAACGAGGGACTATATTTCTAAATTCATTCCTGAGTTGGGGTCATGGCCTTACCTAATGGCGAGAGAGCATGGCGTGCAACACCATTAGCTCATTGTACCCATCACCAACCGCGACAGTAAATGCTAAATTTTGCAAGATTCTTACAGCTGAAGATGCAATTACCACCGTCTCAACCGATCTCGCCTATTGCACATCCCGTTTCCCCTTCGCCCACTCTCTTAGAACATTCTTCTTCAGCTTCCCTGTACTTGTCTTTGGCAGCTCCTTCACAACTTCAACCTCCCTGGGCACCATAAACTTACTGATATCACTCTTATGCTTCGCCCAGTCGATGATTTCTTCGCCTGTCACGCTCGCACCGTCTTTGACAGTGATGAAGGCTTTCGGCCGCTCGCCCCAATGCGAGTCGGCGATTGCGACAACCCCAACTTCGAGGATGGAGGGATGCGTGCTGAGCATGGATTCGAGGGCTACGGATGATATATTTTCGCCACCTGGAGTGGGTTAAGAAATTGAAAATGACCATAGAAGAAGGGGATAAATACCGGAGATGATGATATCTTTTGCACGATCGAGAATCTGAATTGCTCCGTCCGGATGCATAACAGCTAGATCTCCCGAACGACTGACGCCACCGGCCCACAGTTTTCTTGTTGCCTCTGCATCTTTGTAATATCCTTTTGCGCATATATTGCCTTGAAATACAATCTCGCCGATTTCTTTACCGTCGCGCTGGACATCGATTAGGACATCATCTGGCTGCTCTGTCTTGATGACTCGTGCAGGCAGCGAGGCTACGAAGCCATGACCTTGCCGTGCCATCTTTGCGTACTTCTCTTTCACATCGATTTCTTCCCACTCTGGCATATGGTATCCCTTTGTAATGGGCCCGTACGTCTCCGTCAAACCATATACATGGACTGGCTGCAAGTTCAGATTCATCATCTGCTCAAACAGCCATGCGGAGGGTGGACTCGCAGCCACCGTAACCTTAACTGGTCGATCCAATTTCTCTGCCTCTTTCGCCGCGCAAAGCAGCGTGTTTACCGTTGGAGCAGCATTGAAATGTGTAACATTCTCCGTCTTGAGCAGTCTCCATATCTCGGGGTAGTCGATTTTCCGTAGACAATAGTGCGTTCCTCGTACGGCTGTAACTGCCCATGGGAATGTCCAACCTTGTGCGTGGAACATAGGGAGCGTCCAGAGGTAGCCGCAGCGACCAGTGTGATAGTTGAGGCCAGATTCGATCACGTTTCCTAGTGCCGCGAGGTAGCAGCCTCGGTGTGTATATTCGACGCCTTTCGGTCGGGCAGTTGTTCCTGAAGTGTACGCCAGCGCGATTACGTCCTCTTCATTCTTTGCTTGCGTTTCGAGATCGGCCCAGCCGTGTCCGCCTGTCGCAGCATCTAGCTTCAATCCCTCTAGCACAGCATCGTCGAATGGACCTGAGAGCTCGCCTTCCGTTGCGTCTGTATCATTGTCCACCAATATCGGCACATTTGGTCTCTCTTGGCTGAATTTCTCCAACAGCGGCGCAAACTCGTAGTCGGCAATGATTAGGTCGACATCGCTGTGCTGGAAGATATAGCTAATATCATCCGTTTTCAATCGATAATTTACCGCGACGTTCACAGCTCCCGCAGCTGCGATGCCGAATATCGATTCGAGGAACGCGGGCGTGTTTGTGCATAGAATGCCGACGCGCTTGTAGCCGTGTTTACGGAGATAGAATGCGAGGCCGCGGGCTCGGTCGGCGGTTTCGAGGTAGGAGCGGCGCAGGACTTTCGAGTTCGCAGTTACGTGGTAGATAGCGGTAGCCTGTAAATTGTGTGCACCATTAGCGTTGGGTCTTCGAACAGGTTTGGTTTGTCTAGAAGTTGATTTGGGGTCGTGCTCATAAACTTACGTCGGGTTCAATGCATGCTGCTCTCCATAAAAACGCTGTCGGCGATAGTGTATGGAAATTGTTTCTGTGGTGGTATTCGTGGCTATCCCCTTCGTGTATCTTTGGAGACGCGCTTGTGAAATGCGATGCGATGCTCTGGAGACGGTCAAGGGGTGACATTGCTGAATGATATGAACAGTAATACTTTAAAGGCACAAATTGCTTCTATCGAAATATAGATGAGCATTGATTACAAGAGGCGGAACGTAGCTTGATATCTGGGGAAAGGTGGGGAGAGCTAAGAGCTGAGGCGAGACATTGAGCCCGAGGTCCGTTGATCCATTGAGCATCGGCATGTCGGATGATGGGATAATACGATACGAATACGACAACACCGCCCAGACATGAAATACGTGCAGTCTGGCCCATGTTCACTGCTACGACTGTTACGGACACTCTTTTGCCTACACAGTACGTGATGCGATGTGTGCGACTATTCCAGCTATCAGAGGAAACACGATGCCATGGTTTCTTTATGCAACAGTCAAATCGAAAGCAGCCAAGCGAGATGAATTAGAAGTTAGCAAACTCCACGACATCGAACCCATGCAATCTGAGATTTTCATTTCTTTATTCTTCTAGCCGGAAGTGAGTATTTGGAAGAGTTTGCCGACCTTGAGAGACCCATGCACTCGTGAGCAATCGAAGTCTGATATGCTCTTTTCCCAGGACACCTTGTCGAACAGTCGAATTTATGAAAGGTTGAAAAGATCCCATAAGAGCCATGCACTCCACGCCGACCCGCTTCACCAACCCCTGGAGAACCTGTTGTATGCATCTTCCGACTCCTAGTAACCGTAGGCGGCGAGTTGTTGCTTGACCTTGTCGTCCACCTTGGCCGTCTTCTGGGCCTCTGCCAACTGCCTGCGTGCGATCTTCTTGCGCTCGTAGTACGCAGCACCGTTGACTTTTCTCCTCTCCTCGAGCCTGCGGGGAAAGGTCAGCATGTTGCTCAAAATAATTGTGCAACTGTAGGACGGCATACCGGGCAACAACGTCCTGGTACTTCCAGCCGAACTCCTGGCCAAGACGGCCGACAGTGCAGTACTTGCGGCCGGGTTTCAATCTCAGAACTCTCAGAGCCTGGGGAACCACGACGCGCTTCTTCTTGTCATATGGTGGTGGAATACCCTCGAAGGTCTTCAGGCGTTCCAGTGCGGCAGCACCGCGGCCGGTCTTGTGCGGGATCATGCCACGAACGGTTCGCCAGAACATCTTAGACGGTGCTCGGAAGTGGAAGGGTCCTAATAAAGTGGTCAGTTATTGCGCCGAGGTTCGATTTGCCATGTACACTCTAGGAGTGGACTTGTGGTTGTGGATGGGGAGTTTTACCTCCTCGGGTGGGGTTGTATCGGGTTTGCTTGCGGAGGAAGGCTTGGTACTTCACTATATCGCACAAATGTTAGCCAATTGTTCATATCTCTCGTGTTAGAGTGAGTGTCCAGCAACGTAGTCAGGCGTGCCCACGACATTTTTGACCGATTCATATTGAGCCTCCTCTTCAAAATTTCCCTATTTCAACATGCCTCGACTCCTTTGTGAATTGCGCGCAGAAGTTATGGGTGCAGGACGTACGCTTTGCTCGGAAGAATTCGCCAGAGATATTGAGGGCCTCGCAACGGACGACAACAATCTTCTGTCCGCCTAGAAGCTGCTTCGCGACCGTGCTGGCCAAGCGGCCGAGCAGATGGCCCTTCGCATCAATAACCTATGCAAGGAACCGAATGTTAGCCAGTATTTCTCAAATGTAGCCCGTTCGATGTTGTACAGGTGGAGCGTCCACAAAGTGGGAGAGCGGAAGTGGTTGCTGGTGGAGGGCATATCGCGCGTTGAGGGTGTACGTACGACGATGGGTTCGAAGGTCGACATCCTGCTGAATCCCGGTGGTGATGTTAGTAGAGTCGTTGCTTTGGAGAGGTGATCCGAGAAACGACGTCGAAAGGTTCGTGTGCGCCAAGTCTCGCTTATTCTTTGGGACTAGCGCCGGTTACCAAAACCTCACACACCGAGTTTCTTCATGCCATTTTGCGCTTCTCTATCCATCAATAACACTGTCGTGCCTTCTCAGCTGAAAAAGAAGAGCCAGTGAATAATAATTCAGGCATAGGATACCTTCATCTCGAGTATGCGATGTTGATAATGCAATTACGTTCCATCACCACTCCATACTCGCAGCAACCCTCCCATCCCTTACCACTGGGAATGGCCACAAGTCAAGAGGAAAACTTAATTTCATGATGCGTTGCTTGTCCTGATCGAATTTGACCACATGCCGTCAATTTAACAGGCACATTTGTGAGCTACATCGAACACCGAGTTTACGAGTGCTAAACGCAGATTAAAATGATGATTCATTCTAGCCCCTTGAATCCCTTCACATCTTCTAGAAAAGTACATGTGTGCTAGGTTGGTGGAGTTGTGGCGCAGGGCGATAACGCGAGGCTCTTGGAAGCACACGATCTGCCTCAAGACAATCGAATTGCATTCAGCCACTCACACTTGAAAGAAGCTCAAGTGTAACACACTCTGTCCTGTTGCACAAAGCGAAAAAACTAATTCAGAACACATGCTGTTTTGCATGTCTTCGCCCTGCTTACTGTTCAGGTCAGGAGAGGGAGGCAATGAGAACGATTGTGCCAGATAGCAGACGACTCTAGATGTAGTCATTCGCTTTCTCCTCAAATACACTTGATCGAACTCACACAGTAGGTACCACATGTCGGAGCGGTTTCCTGGCGAATAGACCCAAAAGTGTCACTTCATGGAGGACTTAGCCACATCTCACCTAGTCGCTTTCCCCCCCTGCTTACAAACTGCTTAGTGAGCCCTACGGATTCGCTTTACGTATTGGGCAACCTGCACGGGAGAGGAAATACTACCCGATGATTCAATGTAACATTCAATTCGTGCACTCCAAGCAAAGCAAAGGCTCTTTTTCTTGGCTGTCAGCATATCAATATTGCCACAAATGGGTGCCCATGCGACTCTTCTCCGACAATACCAAGGATGGCAGATGAAGCAAAGGAATCTCCTCATAGGAAACCACTGCTCCTTTTTTGAGTAGCGCACTCGATCTATAAACTTGTCATTGTGCGCAAGCTCGCGTGACGTAGGGTTCATGCTGATACTTCGTCCTATGCTCCCTCTTTGGAGGCTTTTTAGCCCCATTGTCTCGTCACCGAAACCGCAAACGAGAGCGTCTTCTTGGTTCATTAGAACTCTGTGTCAACCATATCAGATGACGCCACTTCGGGCCCACATCTGAGGGGAGTGCTTCAGTCAAGCCTCTGCTTGGCGTGGCTGTAACTCGCGATTGCTCGAATGAACGGAGGGCCAAGCATGACGTAATGAAATGCAAGTATCATGCTCGGGCCGAGTCAAAGGTCAACCTCCAAACCACCGCTAAGCGAGGCGCAGAATTGGAACGCAAGCTAGGATCCATGGCGCTTGGACGAGAGATGACACTAAAAGTGAAGCCCAGAGATTAGATTCTGCCACCTGCCTCAACAGCACTTGGGGACTGAGGATTCGACCAAGACGGCCATTGACATACAGGCAACCTCGGCCTGGGACGCACAGTTGGGAAATACTGCCTGCTACTTGCTTGACTGGGACACCAGCTATACAGCCGCAAGCAAGGATGAGGCGCATATCCATGGAAGAGACTGACTCTGTCAAGGAGTTTAGTCCCAAACCACAGGCCGTTTGGGGTTGGATGAGAGCTGACCGACCGGCATTGGTTCGGAACTCGGAAATCCTCGTACAACTCCTATAAGCACATACAGCAGTCGTCGAATCTCAATAAGTAGTAATTGAGATGTACAAGGGTCGAGAATCCAACGAGGAGGGTGAGTACGTGGCCACTCCTCGCGCAAAGCCTGCTTCCTTCCGGTTACTCGTACTTATCGAGGTTATATCCCACAGAAGAATTTCGAACTATTGTCTCGGCGATATTGCGGACAGGCTCGACAAATTTACTGTCAAACAGATGACCAGTCATCGAACAAGGCATTTGTCCGCTTCGCACCTCGAACCGCCAGCCACCTGTGCCACTCTGCCACATATTGGTCCTATTCATAGTGTTGTACGTTCGAGCTATCCCTGTGCCGAGAAAGTTGGAAGTGGAGGAGGTCGTGCAACGTGGATCCCAGCCACTTGGTGTTGATGCTAGCCCCGGATAAACTACCTCCATTGGCATACGCAAGCGTGGCTTGATTCCGTCTTTGCAGACGCACCGAAGGCTGATAGTGGCAGAAAAGGTGGCTTGGGCACAGACGAGAGACTCTTGATGCGCCAAAATACGGCGGGCCTTGTCCCGGGGCGTCGATCTGTGCTCTATCTGGCACGCTGCTGGAGGGACGAGAAGGCAGGCAAAGGAGAAGCACCCGCGACGAAAGGCTGCCAAGGAACAGCAGGACTTGGACAACATCACCCGCCTTCCCACTTACGGCAATTCCGTGCCACAGCACCCAAGCCTCCAAGGCCAATTCATGTCCGTGTGGTGGTGTGGCCGTGGTGGCGCCTTGCGAGGCCGCACCGGGGGGCATCCCTCGAGCAGCAACAATGCGACCTGACGCCACAGCATGCAGATAAGCGAGACCAATTGCTTGCCCTTGGCGTCGCGACATGGTCACGGCCTGCGGCGGTAACGCTTTCTGCAAGCCCTGGCATCAGGTTGCGGTGGAAATAACTCACGGAATGGGCTGAGGACAAGCGGGAGGGGTAGCACTGCGCAGTGTGACGACGACTCACTGAACCGACAGATGCCCTCGTCGGCCCCCCCCATCACGCTCCCACTACTCCGCAATAACGCACCCCAGCGTCCTCCAGCGTCCCAAAGCGTCAACCCGCGCCACCCAACTGCAATTCACCAGCCGGCGGCGTCTGACGTTGAAGCGGGCTGGCTCCGCCCAGGGTCTTTGCCCCTCGGTGCGGAGATAGGTCAGTTCACCCCGAGCGTCCCAAGGGCGGAACGACGACACGCTAAGACTCCACCCAAAAATCCTATCCGCGAGTAATCCTGTGACCGACGCAGCTCTCCACTCTTCGCCCTTCCCACCGCTCAATTGCCCTTTTGAAACTCTTCGCGCTGCTGAGTCACCACGGCTGATGACAATTCTTTGGATCCCACTTAGCCCTCCACCCCCCAGCCCGCCCAATGCTTCTTCTTGCGCACCACCATGGACTCTCCAAGCCCCGACACCGCTGATGTTCGTAGAGGCTCGGGTCAGTATGACAACCCGCAGGTCGACACGTCCGACATCAATGAGCAGGTCTCGCCAATCAACGAGGATGACGCCGACCAACCGCAGAGGCCCATTACCGGTCCCATGCAGAAGCGGCGGAGGGTAACTCGTGCCTGCGATGAATGCCGGAGGAAGAAGATCAAATGTGACGGTAAACAGCCTTGCACGCATTGCACTGTCTACAGCTATGGTAGGTGGTCTGCCCCTCATCCTCGCCGCGACAGATGATTTAGCTGTGCGCATCATCGCAAGCTGACTGAGTGCAGAATGTA
Organism: Clavariopsis aquatica; assembly: GCA_013620735.1. Lineage (NCBI taxonomy): Eukaryota > Fungi > Ascomycota > Dothideomycetes > Pleosporales > Clavariopsis > Clavariopsis aquatica. The sequence goes on from JAAZQE010000190.1 coordinate 26,630, forward strand.
CATACGATCAGCCTTCAAATCGCCGGCGCAATGCTGCCCCGCAATACATTGAAGCTCTGGAAACGCAGCTGAAGCGCGCAAAGGCCTTACTGCATATCATGGTTCCAACTCTAGATTTAAACGATCCTAGCATCGACGTCCACTTGCAAAATGGTATACTGCCCCAGCTACCAATTGCAGGTCCACGTCCGCAGCAAACTGCTCAGGATCCGCGCATCGCGGCGCATCGCCTCGAGCCGCAAGCTAGTGTAGATGCTCACGACTCCCATCTCGAGTCAATGGTCAAGGCGACGGGGCAGCTCGATCTAGATGAAGAAGGAAACTGGGATTACCATGGTCATTCATCAGGGCTTAGCTTCATGAGACGGCTGCAGCAACAATTTGGAGATATCATAACCCCTTCGGGCTCACCGTTTGTCAAATATCGACCCATGTCTCAAGTGTTTGATTCCCCAAGTTCTACCCACCAATCACCTGCAGACTCATCCAGCGTGCTACCGTCTGGCACTGATCTACCATCCAAGAGAGAAGCAAGAATACTGTGCGACAACGCTCTGGTTGATGCCGGTGCTTTGCTGCGCGTTGTGCACATGCCCACTTTCTACAAATCCATGGAACGCATGTACGAAGTTTCACCCGAAAATTACGGAAATGCAGAAAATACCTTTTTGCCACTGTTATACGCAGTTCTTGCCCTTGGCACCCTCTTCTCTAAGAAGGATGTAGAACTTGATGAAGTTGGCTATGAGACCACCATCGACGAAGGGTAAGACTATCGTACTCATCCTGTCTACTGGCGCTGACACATTTTAGCTTTAAATACTTTAGAGCTTCTCGCCAACTGATGGACATTGCCGATTGCAGAGATCTGACATCGTTACAAGCTATCGTATTCATGATTCAGTTTCTACAATCGTCTGCCAAGCTTTCGACTTGCTACTCCTACATTGGTGTTGCCCAAAGATCCGCACTGCGAATGGGACTACACCGGTCATTCAACTTGAATTTCAACCCAATCGAAGCCGAAACTCGAAAGCGCGTTTTCTGGGTCATTCGTAAGATGGACACTTATGTTGGAGCCATGCTAGGACTACCAGATTTTTTAGACGACGATGATATTGATCAAGAATGGCCAACTGAAGTAGATGATGAGTACATCACAGAAACAGAAATCCGATCTATGCCCCAAGGAAAAATCTCTGTTATGGCCGCCGTTAATGCTCACACCCAGATCGTACAAGTCCTCGCCAAAATATGCGAATATGTTTATCCTATCAAGGGAACACAATCCGAAGGGAAGAACTCGGTAACATATTCCGTTAGCTATGCGAAAATCCGAGAGATTGAACAGGATCTGCAACAGTGGCTGGATGCACTCCCGATGGCGCTGAGGCCTGGCGGAGAGGCGCCATACATTATCATCAGGTTAGTGTTGATGTTGGTTTTAATGCTCTCGCCATGGTACTCATTGAAATCTTAGGGTACAACAACTGCTCCGAATGGCTTATGGGCATGCGCAGTTGTTGCTATATCGCCCTTTCTTGCACTATGTCTCTCAGTCGTCCAAGAGCAAGGCAGCCGATCAAAGGGCATTTGCTTGCGCCTCAGCGTGTATAAGCGTATCGCGCAACATCATTCACATAATTGCGGAGATGAAGAAACGAGGGCTACTCACTGGCGCATACTGGTTTTCGATGTATACCACATTCTTCGCTATTATCTCTATTCTCTACTTCGTGTTGGAGAATCCAGACAACCCCACTAGCCATGAGCTTTTCCGCGACGCAATGGAAGGCAAGGAGGTATTAGCACACTTCGCTAAGAGAAGCATGGCTGCCGATAGGTGCACTGCCACACTAAATGTGAGTACTGTGTCCATAGTAGGCAGGATTGTGACTAATTACACTCCCGCAGACAATCTTCAGCCGACTACCAGAAGCAGTCAAACGAGGCAGAGATCCTGTTGCGACTAACAAGCGTCGGCAAGGGAGTTCACCACAGCCACTTCAAAACGGCCCGAACATGCTAAAGCAGGACCCGGACTTCGTTGCCATGGGACCACGACGCGCGAGCACCTTTCCAGAATCTATGCCCAACCCTAGGGGTACTACACTCGGGGGACAATCTCTTCCAATCTCGCAAGCTCATCTAGCGAACCTAGGCTATCACTCTCCTTCTCAATCGAGTTCCGACTTCCTCGATCAAGCTCCTAGCCTGACTCCAACCTCGACCTCGACAGGCAGTCTCGGAGGGTTTGGAATTCCTCCAACTCATACACCCCAGCAAAGACCTATCCACATATTTCCCCCAACGCCGTTGGCTAACGCGTTTGTTGATCCCATAGGTCTCAATGCTCCAATTTCAGATGTTTCGGCTATGATGTTCCCGTCTACGGACCCATTCGCTTACCCTAACCAACCGATGACGATGTTTGAAAACAACAATCCTCAAAACTTTACACATAAAGCCGAGCCGTCCCCCACCATGGCTAACCTTCCGTTTCAAGCTTCTGGAGCTGATATGAAACCGCATCCAGCCGTATACAGTCAAAGTAGCCTGTCGAATGTACAAATGAGCCCTCAACGCCCCGACGACAATAACGTTCAGCTCTTCGGCCCTATGCCCATGTATCTAATGCAGGGCGCCCAATTAGCCACACAGGGTCAAAGAGGATATCGGCCACCGCGAAATCCCCAACATGCTCAGGCTCCCAATTCTGATGCCATGAACCTGGATGATATTTTTGGAGGCGAAGAGTGGGCAAATACCTTTATGGATCAGGGACTCGGCTTGAGCGGCGGCAATGCAGGGTTTGGTGCCAATTTGGGATTCGGTACGCCAGGATCTGGTAGCTGGCGTTGAAGGAAACAAGTCTTGATTTGGCACTGCACTTGTTGAAAAAGGACCAACATACACCCTGCCACTCATATCCTTTTCCGATTTCGCTTGCTCGAATCTCAGTCTCTCGCCCATGCCGCATTGTTAAAGCTGGTTGAGTTTAGTGGTGTTCAACTATACCATGAGCACAGTCACCACCACGACAACCTCATCACCATTACTGTTGGCCCTGCGGCCAAAGAATCTCTCGGTGATCTAAATAGCACACTTTCAATTCACCAGCCGGCCTAAATCTCATTCTTGTCAACTATTACGTCTTTCGATAGTTCACGCCTGGAGATGGCATTTTGGATGATTTACAGAACTGGATTGATTGTATGCAAAGATGACACCCCTGTAACCAGGCTGGTCCCGAGGCAACAGCACTTGCTATGCAGGCTCATGTTCTCATATATTCGAGTTTAATGCCGCCCTATCGTACTTTTTTTCCCCTCAATATCCCTTCATGCTTCATATCGGTATACTACCCATTTCTTATCACTATTTCTTTTTGGGCAGCTTGTTTTTGGACTTTTTAATGTTTCGCACGGCATCTTGATCTCGACCATGTTTATTTACGGCATAAGCCTTCTATGACGGCTATGATTGAAGGGATACTGATACCATAGAGCATAGTGGCGTTTGCTACGGCGTGTGTTTCTCTCCCTGGGTGCATGGGTCTATTCTACATTGGTGTTGATGAAAGTCTTCGGAATTTGGTGTGAGGTAAACAATGAGAAGATTATTCGGGCGTGTAGATGATAGCATGAAAAGTTAATAAACAAAACCATTGCTAATGGGATGAATTCATCAGATGGTAAGTCGTGATAGCACTGAACAGACAATTCTACTCAAAGGAGCGAGCGTTATTCCTACTCTAGGTGAAACCTTTGCGACAAGAAATATGAATAAGACCACATATTGACGCTTCATAGTGAGTGACTCTGTCGTCAAGAGTGTCAGGTCTGTATTGTGGCTGCTAGGGCTTCTCCCGTGCCATCCCATTGGCTCATGTCATCCGCCTTCGCCACACCGCACACTGACTTCAGCCTGCCCAACCACTCTCCTCAGTGCACACAAGCCCGAACCATCCACAGCCCGAATCACTCAACCTACCTGACTCACCCCGTGCAATTTCCTCTTCCTCCCACTCATCTCGACTCATACGTTTGAATTTCCATTAAAGGTCACTCTCCCACAGCACCACAACCACGAATCATCAAAATTCGTCCAAGGGCCTCCATCCGTAACTTGTTCGAGGTAATGTCAAGTCGACGAGGAGGAGGCCGTGGCGGTCGCAACCCGAAAGACCTACCAAGGGATCAACAGGTGTCGAGAAAAGTGAGTTGGCTGCTTCGGCATGGAGCGAATCAGGAGGGCCTGAAGCTGGGCGAGGGCGGGTATGTTAATGTTCGGGATGCTGTAAGTGCAAATCAGTTTGTAGCATATGTATTTGCTCGACTATTCTGTCAGTTTGAAAGGAAAAGAGATGGGTGGGTATGTAAAGTTGGTATTTTCCAAGGGCTTGTTTATTGATTTCTATTTTCTCGTCTCTGCGCTCTCTTTCCATAGTCACATGTTCAATCTTGGTCCTAACCCACCCCAGCTCAACACGCGCGCTCTCAAAGCGCTCTCCATAACTTTCCCCGAACTCCGTTCCGTCGTATCTTCCAACGACAAGCAACGCTTTTCCATGATTATCGCCTCTTCCCTCGGCGAACCCAACGCACTTGCGTCCCCACCTATCGGAAATGTCGAATCTGAAGCCTTTGACGCAATTCCTGAATCTGATGATCCATCAGATTACCTCATCCGCGCGAACCAGGGCCACTCTATCAAAGTTGATACAGAAGGCTTGCTCACGCCCATCACGATTGACTCAGGGAACGTTCCCGAGACGGTGGTCCACGGCACGGATGATGCAGCCTGGAGGTTGATCTTGAAAAGTGGTGGTCTGCGGAAGATGAGCAGGAACCATATTCATTTTGCATCTGGATTACCTGCTGGGTTCAAGACCTTGACTACAAATGACACAGCAGCGACTACCGAGGAAAAAGAAGCACCGCCTGTTATTTCTGGAATGCGCAAGTCGAGCACAGTGCTGATATACATTGATATTCACGCTGCAATGGAGTCTGGGATTAAGTTCTTCGTTAGTGACAATGGCGTGGTGTTGACAGAAGGAAATGAAAAGGGATTTCTTTCGTATGAGTTCTTTAAGCGGGTAGAGAGTCGGAAGCTAGGTGGTGGCCTACTCATGGAAAACGGTGTGTTGCCTGAAGGTACAGAGGTCAATATCGAGGAGTGGGAGAAGGAAATGGATGCCGGGAAACGCGGTGGTAAGAGTGGTAGAGGAAGGGGCGGAAGAGGTGGGAGAGGCGGAAAGTCGAGAGTGAATGACGATAATCGGGATTTGCTCGCTGGTGTTTGAGAGAGTCGGTGTGCAAGGCTGCAAGGCTGCATGGCTTGAAGGATGGGGGGGATTCTACCGAAGCGCCGTTCAGTCTCACGGACGAATACCAGGCTCATTCAGGCCCATTCGCCCATCTATCATCTTCTTCTATGTCTGGTACATTAGCCACTAATAATGCCCGTTGACCTCGTTCTATCCTTGGTCGAGTAGCAATATCCTCCTTCTTCCAGGATATGCTACCACTCAAGACTAAAACAGTGCTTCGAAGGAACAGTGGGAATGAGAAACAAAGGCCGACGAGAGAGGATGTGACTTTGGGTGTAGATATCATCGTGCCAAGGACAGCAGGAGATGAAGCATGTAATGGGTAATATCAGTCAGTGGTGTCGATTATCGCCATCAGAGAACCACGATAGTGACAACAGCTGTTTTGAACAACACCACAACCCCATATTTATTCTCCCCAAGGAACTAGAAGTAACCAGACGTGACTCGAACAGAGGCTCAAGAGCCACAAATCATGGATACAAGTATAGGAGAAAACTACCTAATGCCGCCCCACCTCACATGAAAAAAAAATAACAAAGTGAGGTGAAGTAAGCCAGCCGGCCAACCGGCCAACCAACCAACGCCTTGCTAAAGCAAAATGCACACCCTTCCATCAAAACCTTACCAGTACCATGGTAGAAAATGCACAGTGCATAACCTACAAATCCCAGTCAACCGGTCACATGCATCCTGACAACCAGACATAGCTGGGTGGGTCATACCACAAACGCCTGCTGCTGATGCAACAAAAAGTGCCTTTTCCGAAGGCAGGAAGGAAAGGAATTGAAAAATAGCGAGAAGAAAGTGGACAAGTGATGGGGCTAGCATGCAGACATTCAGGTACCTGGCGCCGCATTGTCCACCAAAACCAGATGAAAAGGGGCTTAGCCCTTCATCTTTCCCAAGAACCCGTCCAAGTCGAACTCTTCTTCGTACTGCTTCTCATCCCACAAGTCGCCGAGTTCGTCCAAAAAGCCCTTCTTGCCCTTTTCTCTCAGATTCCCCTCGGCATCTACAGCGTCGTTCTCGTCAATACCGGCGCCACTGTCATTGTTCGGTGGTGGGGGCAAAGCGGAGGGATCAGCGGAATCGGCGGAAACATTAAAAAGGTCGAGAATCTGGTCGGTCTGCATGGAGCCAAGACCGGCATTCTGTTGATTCACGACCGTGGAGGCAACGTCGATCTTGAAGCGTTGTAGGCTAGACGCATGCTGTTAGTGTGATATTCGGTGTATGAGGTGAGCTGTAAATGTGACTTACTTTAAGATCTTCTCCTCCAAGGTACCCCGCGTGACAATGCGGTATACATTTACAACCTTCTTTTGTCCGATACGGTGAGCGCGATCCATGGCTTGGATATCTTTCTGTGGGTTCCAGTCGTGCTCCACGAAGATGACAGTGTCCGCACCAGTCAAGTTGAGCCCAAGACCCCCGACGGACGTCGTAAGAAGCAAGACATCGTATGAGGGATCGGAGTTGAACTTGTTCACTATGTCTTGGCGTTTACTCGCCTCAACAGACCCATCCAGGCGCATGAACTGAACGCTTGGAAGAAGTTTCTCCAGCACGTTATGTTGCACCATGTCCAGCATTTCTTTCATCTGACAGAATACGAGAGCGCGATGTTGAGAGACTGCCTCCGGGAGATCACCGGAGTTGGGCGCGTTCTTGTCCTTCTCCACGTCAGAGGCACCGATGCCACAGTCCACAAGCAAATCCTTCAACGCGCCGAGCTTTGGAGCATGCGCAATATCCTCGAGCGATGTGTTATTTTGTTTCAAGAACTTCTGAGTCGCATCGTATTGCTTGTGCGTTGGTTTGATGACAAGGGCGGGTGAATTGCAGAGCTTCTTCATGTACTGAAGAGCTTGGAAAATGTGTTGTTTGCTTTCTCGGTCTGCAGATCCGGCCTTGCTTTGGATCTCCTTGCCTTCCTTCTTCGAGAAGTCTTCAAAGAGCTTACGTTGGAGGTCGGACAAGTCACAGTAATAGTTCTGAAGAATCTTCGGAGGAAGGTCGTCGAGCACCTCTTCCTTGAGCCGACGAAGGAGGAAGGGAAGGACTTGTTTGTGCAGAGCTTCGATGGCAAGAGCACCTTTCTCTTGTTCCTTGGATGAGGACTTGGCAAAACGAGATTGGGCAATCGGTTTGGCGAAACGTTCTTGGAAGACCTTCTCTGAGCCCAGGAACCCGGGCATGAGGAAATCAAAGAGAGACCAGAGCTCTAGGACATTGTTCTGAATAGGCGTACCAGACAGGATGAGGCGGTGGTTTGATTGGAAGTTCTTGACTGCTTGACTAGTCTTTGATTTAGAGTTCTTGATCAGGTGGCCCTCGTCAAGGACGCAGTAATTCCAGCTTAGAGGCTTGAGGATATCGATGTCGTTGCGGCAGATGTCGTAGGACGTGATGACAATATCCACTTGATCAAGCTGGGACCTGACCTGACCGCGTATGGGTGGCGAGCCTACATATGCCACGCAAGTAAGGAAGGGGGCGTATTGCCGAATTTCCTGCTGCCAGTGACCTGACAATGTGGGTGGGCATACAATGAGCGATGGAAGGCGCCGGCAATTGGGATCTTGCGACTTTGCGAACTCTTCAGCACGCATATGATGATCACTCGCAACCATGCACAATGTTTGTAATGTTTTTCCAAGACCCATATCGTCGCAAAGGATGCCATGGAGGTTGTAGCGATTAAGGAAGGCCAGCCAGTTGACACCGTCTTGTTGGTAGGAGCGAAGTGTTGCTTTGATGCCGACAGGGATCTGAAAAGGCTCAACCTTCTTCGCATCAAGCATCTGTGCCACGAACTTTCGTTCTCGGTCTCGTCCTTTGAGCAATTTCTCGGGAAGACCTGGCGGATCCGGGATACCAGCTTCAAGGGGAACGAGCTTAACGAGGGTGGCGAAGCTGGTTGTCGCTAGAAGACGCACATCGTTGTCGGAATCGCTCATCCTACCTAGCACAGGAGTGATCAAGAAGATGACGTACGGAAGGATGCCATCCTCCATGACGTGAATGAGGTGATATATGCATTCGATGGCTCCTTGCCGAGCGTGGACATTGCTAGAGCTGTTGATTGACGGTAGGATGTTTTCGACCAACATCGTGATCCCATCGATGGACATGACGCTGCAAATTGTCGCAAAGCATTTCGCGGCGGCATACCGGAGCACATATAGCCTTGATTGCAATGCGTTGGCAATGAGAGGGAGCAGATCTTTGACGAAGCCTCGAACGTCGGGATGGAATTTGCCAACCAAGGCTCGTAAGGTGGACAAGGCATCTACGACTTCTTGACCAAAGATACCATCCTCGGCCGAGATTTCTGGAGGCAGAGTATTTCCTGTGAATGCGCGTCTGATAGGACGTTCAATCAGATCCTTCAAAATGGGTACTTTTTCTAGGACCTGAGCTCCAAAATTCCCTGCAACCTGTTCGAGAGCTTCGCGCGCACCACGCTTCGTGATACGCGCTGCCTTGGATTCCTCTGCAAACTTGGCAGCATCAGGATGATCGCGAACGTCCTCATCCTTTTTCAGTGTGAGAATTCCAGTCTCAATGTCGACCGAGCCCTGGAATTCGGGTGTCTCAGCTGTTTCCATGCAATAAAACTTGACGAGGTTACCAACGACCTTGTTGACAACAACAGATCGGTTGACATTGACCAGGTGGACGATGAAGCCGGCAACAGCAGCTGCTGATCGCTTTTGTAGCTCAAAATTCTCCTCCTTCTTGACGCTGTCCATCATGGCCTTGATCGTCAGAGCAGGCTTCTTCGGGGGAGACATGAGTGAGATCAAGGCGCCAGCAGCAGCCGCCCTGATGCGCACATCTCGCTCGTCTTTAATGTCCTTGGCTTCTTGGAGTGTAGATTCGACCTCGATCCTCATTGCCTCTAATTGCGGGAGCGCAACCATGCGAGCCGCTGGGGACATTGCCTTCTTAAGCCGCTCATAATGTACGTTGAGTATTTTGTCTGCGTCTGCAGCGGAGAATGCATACTGGCTAGCAGCAGGATCGCCTTGGACAACTACAGCAATTGTAGGCAAATTCTGTGCATGACTGTCACGGAAAATATTAAGAAGTGCGGTACATTGTGTACGAACGACCTGAAGTTTCGGAACAAGGTCTTCATATGCAGTCGGCCTCTCTCCTTCGACCATGAGAAGAAGCGCATCGGCGAATGATTCCGCCAGCGCATCCTTGACAGAAAGCGCTTTACCAAACTCTTCAATAATCATTGCGGCAGTCAATTGGGTGGTAGACTTTGAAGACAGGAGCGGAGGAAGCAGTTTTGACTTGAAGGTCAGCTGTCTTGATGGTTCCGGCCAAGTCGCCATAGCCTTCCCAAGGGCTCGAGCGGCGAATATCCTGGAACGAACCATGACGTCTGCGCCGACGAGTTCGAGATCACCGCTAATCATGTGGCCGTCCACATTATGATTTGCGGTGGATGAAGACGGAACGGCCGGTTCGTCTTTGCCCATCCGCGACTTCTTTCGCTTCTTAGTTGGGGGTTCGCTAGACCCGCCCGGGGGTGTAGATCTCCGACTGCTCTGCATATTGGGAGGGAGACCGAAAGGTGCTCCAGATGGCCGAATGAGAAGAGAAAGATCCATTGAAATTGGATGACGTGGTATCCCAATCGGCGTTAGTGCTAGAGGAATGATGGCACCGAGGATAGGCGCCAAATGAAGTGATACTTGGCTAACCCCGAGGTTGTCAATAATTGCGTTCCACAATCGCAAAGAGAGTTTCAAATTATCCTCGTTTCGTTCGAGCAAAATGTTCTGGAAAATCAACTGTAGGGCTTTGCTATCGATCCATCCATCGGTGCCAGTAGTTTGAATATTGAGGAAAGTGATCAGGGCTCGTAGAACAGCAGCACGGACGCCAGTTATAGTGTGTCGCAGGAACGGGAAGAGGCGAGGGACTAGTTCGTGGAAAGACTTGGACGGATCATCTTGGGCGCTAATCTGCATTGCCTCGAGTACTTGAGGAAAGCTGCAAAGCTTAGCCAGAAGATCCATGATGAAGCCGGTACTAGCACTCAGGTCATCTTGCAAGTTTGCGAGACATGACCAGACCTGGTTCATGAGGCCTTCAAGTGCTTTCGGGCGCATCACCACTAGCTCGTTAGCAACAGGAATGAGTGTTGCAGCACTAATTGCGCGAACATCATCATCAGAATCGCCGAGCCCTTTGATAACAGCCGTCAGGACGCCGTCCATGAGGGTAGCGTTGTGAAGGAGCAAGTCGTTCCGCACAGCGACCAGGTATCTCAGACCAATCATGCCTCCTTGGCACACGTGCCAAGCCGTCATGTCTGTGGAGTCCTTGTTCATTACAAGGCGATAGAGCACATCAAAAGTGGCGAGGACATTGCTCGGGGAGAGGTATTGCAACAAAGACCCCAGAGCCTGACCGGCGGTTTCCAGAATGGGGGCAATCGCGTTGTCGGAGGTGTAGTCGGCGAAACGATCTAACATGAATACGCAGCATATGCGGCATGCAAGATCATTCAACCATCGTTGGTTGAGGTCATCATTTTGTGCTCTAGTCTTCCCTTTTTGCCTGCCAGCGCCTGCACCATGTACACGAAGGACCTCTCGGATGCCCATGGCAGCACCATGTCGGATCTCCCAGGCGTTGTCAAAAAGTTCCACGGTGAGAAACTCACAAACCCTCTCGTACGGCCACTCGAATCCACTCTCTTCGGCCTCAGTCTGGAATTCTGACTTGTCTGGTATTGGGACACCCTTGAACTCTTTGACGAACTTCTGGTCATCGTCGTCACCCTTTCGGTCGAGCGTAAAGTAATCGCCCACGCCGTCTCCTTCGGTACCGTTTGCTTGGCCTGGCTCCTGTTTAATGGTGGGATGCGCACTTGCTGGTGTCTGCGGGAAGTCGCTTTGCGAGCCTTGTCGGCGCTGCTGGGGTGTCAAGTCGACAATGTGAACTTTCCCCATTCGGCCTTTCTCATGCTGCTTCTTTTTTCTCTTGAGTAAGTTCATTTGACGCTTGCTAAGCTGTGACTGTTCCCCAACGGGGGTAGCGGCTGGAGGGGAGGTTGCAGAAGCAATGCTTTCAGTCCGCGATACCGAGGTGTCGAGGCGATGCATGGTGGGGGTTTGAATGCCAGGGGTCCGCGCGGCAATGTCGATCTCTGTTACGATATCTTCTTCGATATACTTGCCACCAAGGCCGAGTCGGGCGGTGAGACTCTTCTTCTGGTGCGCAAGTCGCTCGGCAGGCTCCATGGCGGCAAGCTTGTAGTTGTACTCGTTGCCTGCACTCCCCAGAAGCTTCTTGCCGAACTCGAGAATAGAAACAATGTCGAGCGAATTGAGGTCAAGCTGGTCCTCGTTTGGCGACAGGCCGTTCCCATTCTCTTCTTTCTTGACCGTGGAGCCATTTGTCTCCTCGGATTTGGCATGGCCATTGGATTCGGGCTTGATCTCGAGCTTGATGGGCTCATCTTCAGCATTTGGGTCGAATTTCTCGGCATTTGCGACAATGCCGCCGACGGCCTTGGCAGCCGCAACCCTCGTTTCCCAGCTCTTGGATCGCAGAAATGGGATGACCCGAGTTAGCAAATTGAACAATTCATCAGGGTGTTGTTTCTGGACATCGGCCAGCTGGTCGGCAGCCGTGTTTCGTATTAGCGCTGTGCTGCCGGTTTCCAAAAGTCTTGGCAAGGGTCAGTAAGGCGTGACTGGTGTTAGGAGGAGACGGAGGAGACGATGGATGGGTGGGGATTGAGGCACAAAAACGGCCAAGGCATGGCAATGATTCCGGAAGGGATTCGCAGCGAGGCGCAAATGCGGCATGTGTTGTGGGGGGCTACTTACGTTACAAGACGATCTAATCTCGTACCACTATTCGGAGCGTTAGCGGGTATTCTGGGGCATATGCATGTGGACGCAGCGTACCTCATGGTGGCGGTGTTGGTGTGGCCTGGCTGGGCAGGGCGTGCGGCGGGTGGAATTACAAATTAGAGGGCGAGCGAGGAAATAGAGCCATCGAGGCACATGTATCGCGAGGCCCCGGAGTGAGGTGGTCGGAGGAGTCACGTGATGGATTTGGGCCGGGGCAGCGATGGAGGGGCTTGGTCGCGCGTCGAGAAATGTGGGAGAAAGCCGGTGTTATGACAAGTCGTTAAATATCCATGCGCGCGCAGACAGGCTTGGCCAAGCCACTAGCGGCCGCGTTTCACCAGGGCAGGGAGCAGAAAATGTCCTCACCAGCAGGCGCAACCACACGCCGCAGCTCTTCCCGTCAACTGCGCTGCAGCACCGCTGTCTGTCGTCGTCGCGAGAGGCCCTGCACACGGCAGTGTGCTGTGCTGCGCTCTCGATCGCGCTCTCGAGTTGTGGCCAGGCTGCCGGCACCCCTGCTCTCCTTTCCAGCGCTAGGCCCACCGCCTCCACGAAGAGATCTCCAAACCCAACTCGGCACCCATTCATCTTTGATCCAACATGTCCTCGTCGAGCCCCCTCGCCGAGACGGCGCGCGAGACCTACCAGCGTGTTGGTACCTTGTCTGTCCTCTCTGTCTCCTCTGTCCCCTCTGTTCCCTCTGTCTCTCTGTCTCTCTGTCCGTCCCCGCGGCCCAGATACCGGGCGTCTTCAGGCAGGCGTCGCAAGGCTGAGCGAGTGCTGCAGGTCCAGCTGAGACGGCCACTGCAAACGGCGCGTCGTTCATCACGTCCACAATCGCTGCGATGCCCGCCGCGCAAACCCATCGAGTGCTGCTCGTGTTCGGCGCGTGTGCGCGGACATGCCGGATGTCAGCGGGCACTGCTGTGCGGCGTGGATGCTCTCGCTTGACTGCTGCAAATATTAGAGATGGGCCGTTGATCGACGTGCGGCTGCGAGCTAGCGCGATGCAGCATTTCTTTTCTGGAGTTCCGTCTCGCTGGTTCGCGCGAGCAGCCTCAATTGTCGCGTCCATTCCCCTGTGTCGCTCTGTCGAAGCCGTCGTGTCCCAGCCTGCGTCTGCCTCCGCGTTGCTCTTTTGCGCTGCCTGGGGCTCCTCGCTGCCTCGCACCGTCAATAGGATCCTCGCAATGTCAGGAGCAATCTGGCATGAAGACGGTGGCGGGAGGCGCAAGGTTGAGGCGTATTCCGCCAATAAGCAACGCGTGCTCGCTACCATCAACTCCGCTTCAACAAAGATGTCTGGCGAACGCGTATCAGTGGCCGTCGACTGTTTCTTGAGCGTCTTTTGGCCCGAGCGAGCATGCGTTCAAAAAGCGACTCTTCGGCGGAGGTTGACCTTGGTAGGTAGTGGGAACCCATGGCGTGCTCAGGGCTTCATCGTGGACACTAACATCCGTGCTCCGCTTACGCGTGCACCCTGGCACATCTGGGACGACCATGTTTTTGAACCCATGAAAATTGCTTCACTTTTTACATCTCGTAGCACACCACCATGCCGCTGTGCTGCCGGCCTGCCGGCCTGCCGACCTGATATTCCTCACCATTGCATAGCATCGACCTTACAATTATTAAGTCGCCCTCCAGGCTGTTTATACGGTCGGAGGAGCGGGTCCTTCGTCTTCGGAAAACCGCCACTAGGAATGCTGTCGTTCGGGGCCAGATATGACAAGCCGTATGTGCGTCGGACCGCAGTGCTTACACTCGATAGGTATTTCCATTATTGCCTCTTTCTTTGCCTGTAAACAAAAACTGGAATATGAAACACGAGTAATTATAGCTGCCCCATACTCAAATCCACCTCTCCCACCCTCTTCACCTCCTGCCAAACACTCACAGTCATTTCTTTGCGCAACTTCCTAATCCGGCAAAATCCGGACCCATTCGCCACTGTCCATTGCAGGCTCACTGTGCTCGATTCCCGGTCGCGAGTATGAACGACCAATCAGAGGGTGGTGGGGTGGCCGTAGATGGATTAGGAAATCGGGGACTGTTGATGTAATTATGCAGTCTTGTCCGTGTTGGAGTGCAACCTTGAGCGTACAAAAATTACAACGAGCTCGGTGGTTTTCAATGAGAAATGCTTGTCGAGATTGTAGAAGGGGTTGTGCGATAAGGTGGTATTTGAGAGGAAAGGAAATAATTCTCAAGTAGCAATGGACTGGTGTATGTGAGACATTATCATTGTTGAGTGCTTGTTTTAGAGGAAATATCGCTGGTTTGCTTGACGAGACTCGAAGTCTACGGGGTTTAGTTTAGCCTTATACTACGATTAGCGTGTATTTATTGAGAAAAAAATATTCCTCTAAATAGCACGCACATGTTTTTATTATAGAAATATATAAGGGGTTTAAAATTATTTTTTACCGTGCCAGAAATTGTGAATTTAATAATATCCAAGAATTAAAATTTACTCAAAGTGAGGTTTCTAGATAGGTTGCGCAACATTGTAATTGAGTGAGGAGGTGTATTGATCTAACTGTACAACATACGACTCTAATAAAATCTGCAACAACTTTCAGGTAATTTGTCCTCCCCTCCATCAGGAAACAAAATAGCCGGCCCTATCCGCTCGGAATCTTCGTAGACACGGCTGTGACCTAAAAAATTGAACGTGACTTCACTTTTACACTCATCTTTTGTGTCTTATATCTTCGCACTACTCTACCTCTTATATCTCCGCACCCCTCTACTTGAACCCATTCTTGCTTCACTTGGCCCGTTCCATCCACGTGCTGACAATTTTCCCCTCATATAATTCTCCATCAACACAGCACTCATTGCACGCCTTTCCCCAAGTACAGGGACAATTCGGGACAGTGTTTTATATGGGTACTTCGGTTGTTCATTCCAGTCGTGCAAGCGAGCTTGAAAATGAGGGGCAGTGGTTGGCTTCACAATATGAAAGGAGAGGTTCAGTGCATGGTGTTGGTAATATGTAGATTTCAGGTGTAGGCTGCTAGGTTTTGGTCGTCCGAGTTCGTAGAGTATGTTCGGACTGGGTTTGTGTATGTAAAGAGAAGCGTAGGAAGAGTATGTAAAATTCTCCGTGAGCTAAGAGGGTGAAAGGAAGGCAATGAATTGCTTGGTGTTTTAAATAAGGAGGGTATTAATATCAAATCGATCCAGGAATGGATGGCTACGCCAGACAAGAGTTATATCAGCAAGATAGCCCAGAAGAACATTTCTGAGAGAGTAAGAATTCCAGGAGAAGCCCATGTAACACACTCACTCCAATACTACGAGCAGATATGCGGCAAGAATCGAAGGAGTCCGTTCAAACATTTGACTAACTCCTTTCGAGATTACCATACATTCACGCGAGACGAAAATCTATTTCCGAGGAAAATGAAATATTACACAACCTCTTCCAATCATGATTTCATACATCGCTGATTGAACAGTATACCAGAAAAAAAATGACCGCCTGTCCATTTTCCCCATGCACCAACTAGTTAATTCTGAGAAAGTTTTCGGAGATTAGACATATATAGTGACATGGAGTTGATAAGGTGATAATAATGTGAGAGATTGTCATCTTCAATGTGTCACACTGATCGACAAATTGAAACGCCAGTCGAGGAATATTTCTTCGGTTCATAGCTTCTATAATACAAGGGGGGGTCATGAGCGGGCTGTTCCG
>JAAZQE010000191.1:0-42457 GCA_013620735.1 Clavariopsis aquatica
TAGATGAACTGTGCAGGTACGGCACCGCGGAGCTGGGTTCATCCTCGCCTCAATATGGGAGAGGCGCTGAGGGGAACGACGTTGAAAAGGGGGAACAGGCATCTCATTTGCTTCTCAGTGGACCAAAGTGGTCGTTGGAAAAGACATAGGCTCAAAAAGCAATCGCTGCGATGGAATTGTGAAGCCCATATCAAAACGGTGCCTGAGGTTTGCCGGTCGATCCAGGAACAGCGGCTCCGCCCATCCCAAATCTCCACATCTGCCACCACGTAAATTAGCCAGATGACGCGCATTGACATCTTGCACCCCGTCGATCAATCCCAGCCCCAATCAAGGAAACAAAAGTTTCCTTGCACCCTTGCCTTGCCAGCCTTATGCCACTTCTCTCATCATCTTACGCACGGCCCAATCAGCCAATCAGCAGCGCCAATCTTCAACCTCCTTCATGCATTCTCGTGTCCTCACCATAGCACCCTTTGCACTCACGCAATACATATCAATGCGGGTAAACCTTTGCAACTCTTCTTGCACAAGAGAGAGACGTACGCACTGCGGGTAGCGGAATGCGTGTACATTGCGGCGTCTCAGCTGCGTAGGACGCGGACTTCGCTTGCTTTGCCGCAGTCCAGGTGTCCCGTCCAATCTCCTATGTGCTTCTGCGCGCCGAGCAATTCACGCCGCCAGGGGCGGCAGCGGTACCCCCGCCAGCGCCTTTCGGGGTTTTATGAGCGGTTTCAGGTGCTGAGCTGCCTCGGTGGCACAGGATGGATTGGGTGGGACAGCTTCGAGACAGGGCAACCCTTGGGGCGAGGGCCTGACAGCCCGAGAATGTGTCGTGTAGGTAATGTTGTTGCCCTACATAGATATCCCTACTTACTTTCTTGCCTGTCGTTGTTTTTATTTGCTTTCTCTTCAACTCTAGTTCGCGGTGTCGTCGCGAGCGTCCGTCAGTCTTTACTTCCCCCCAAATGCTGTCTTCTATCCACTTTCTGGCTCACATAATTGTTTAAACTAATCTTGCTCTCTAACTGCCTACACTCATTGCTTGCTTTCCCAAAAGAAAGAGAAAATAAAAATGTCTTCCCTATCGTCACTCTTTTTACCCATTCTCTTCCTCCTCCCCGCACTTGCAACTGCTGCCGATTCGAACACAAAATGCTATAGTCTCACTGGAAAGGAACTGGACTCTTCCTTTGCGCCCTGCAGGTCTTTATCTAGCACTGCCAAACACAGTGGCTGCTGTGCGACGAACCGTACATCAGGCGCAGACATCTGCCTGGATAGTGGACTATGTATGGCGACAACGGGCAAATACGTCGGTACGCTATGGCAGAATGGATGTACAGACGCCACCGGAAAGGACAGTGGGTGTCCAAAGAAGATGTGCCCAGATGGTAAGATTCAGGCCCGCCTCCAAACGATAGATAGCCTCGTTCATGTATGCTAACTGTGTACGTACAGCGACCGACGACACTCCCATCTCATCCTGGAACATCCAAACCTGCAATTATGGCAGCTACTGCTGCCGCTCTTCCACCGATAAAGGGAGTTGCTGTTCCAACTCGACAGCGCCCAAATTCACAACTACCTTCCTCGGCGCAATACAACTTCCCACCTCGACAGTATCCATCTCCATGTCTACATCCACCGCAACATCAACACCCCACGCAATCCCCACCACCACACCCGCTGCTGCATCCGTATCGTCACCCGAACCCGTGTGCACAAAAGACAAATCCATGCTCGTCGGCGGCGCCGTCGGCGGGACCCTGGGTGCTGCACTTATCGGTCTGCTTGGCGTCATACTGTGGGTCCATAAGAAAGAAAAGAGGCAACGGACGTTGAAGGAGCACTATGAATCGCAGCTTGAACAAAGCTATGCGCTGCGGAAGACGCTAGGGTCCAGCACATTGGACACAAGGGAGGTCCGTACTCTGAGTGAGAAAGAAATGTTCGTTAGCAGTAGCGATTCGATATATAAAGGGAGCGATGAGGGGAGGTGAAGGGAGATGCCAAGGTTGAGGCGGAGGTTGAGAAGGATTGTATCATTACCTATTGTAAGTGTTTGTGTATTATGTATTGGTTTCGGTGCCGGGTATTTGTGCAGGTTCGCTAGCACTTTGGGCTGTGTGTTGTGGTTTGGCATTTTGGCTTGTACTTGCGCGGCTTGGAACTTTGATGGGAATTTTGATGAGGTCATGAGGCTGGGTAGATAAATGATGGAAATAATGATAAGATCAACAAATAGGGTGTACACATCTTCACTCAATTGATAAAAGCATTCTCTAGTGACATCAAATGATCTCAAGAGCACCGGTTGCATAGGTCTACGCACATCAAGTGCACTGGAGCCAAGATATTGCATAACAGGCCACGGCTACTTAAAGTCACAAGCCTCCCAGCTTCCCCATTAACAATGCCTCAACCCATTCTCCCTTCTTCACACTCTTATCCCCAGCCGGCATATGAAGTAGCGCATTCGCCCCCCTGAAGCTTCCAATCTTGGAACTTCTTTGTCCACCTGTACTACTCGCATACAATGTCCCATCACCCTTGGCCACGACTACCGCGCGATGGTATTCTGGCCTCTGTCTATCAACGCTAACATCTTCTTCTAACACAACTTTTACCCTTGGCAAACCTACTGGCGCGATCCCACTCGCCTGATGCAAGCTCGGCAGCACAAAAAGATGGAATGTTACAACTGCCGAAGCCGGATTGCCAGGCAGTGAGAAAATAACTTTGGTGACTCGCTCTCCGTCATTTGATTTGGTAGGGACTGTGGCAAACGTAGTAGGTTTCCCAGGCTTCATGTTCACACGACCGAAGTGGATTGTGCCGCCAAGGGTACGCTCGATGGTTGGTTTGAGAAGATCGAGTTCCCCCATGGAGACGCCACCACTAGTTATTATAAAATCGACCTTACGAAAGGCGTCTCGGAGGGCTTGTTCCAGGGATCCGGGCCTAGAATTTTAATATTAGTGAATTGTAGTTAGGTCGTAGGAGAGTAATGTACTTGTCTGATACTATACCCAAATCCACTACCTCAAATCCATGATTCTTGACCGATGTGATGAGAGTGGGACGGTTCGTGTCTCTAACCTCTCCCAGCTTTAATGGTCCGGGTCGGTCATGGGGGATGATTTCGTCGCCAGTGCTTAGGATGCCGACCACAGGCTTCTTGTATACTGAAACCTCTGTAGTCCCCACTGAAGCGAGTAACCCAAACTCTCCTCCAACCACTGTGATGCCCTCCCCTTTCTTCAGTATAACGTCTCCCTCTTTTACATCACTACCGACCTCGCGGACATTCTCGCTTGACTGAACATGGCTAGTGAGAATTTCCACCTCTTTCTCCTCCTTCCCATCGTCCGTCCGCGTCTTTAACACTGTATCTTCCACCATAACTACGGCATCCGCGCCCGGCGGTAATGGAGCTCCAGTAGTAATTCTTGCGATTTCTCCTTCTTTCAATTCCTTAACATCTCCTGCCTGTGCATGAGACACAAGCGCCACAGGGTAGACACCCTTGGTGAAATTCCCAGCTTGCGGGATCCGAATGGCATATCCATCGACAATGCTTGCCCGGAAGGCCGGGACCGATTCAGTTGCCTTCACATCTTCCGCTAGAACAGCGCCGAGAAGATCCATATTGACGGGGACCTTTTGCACAACTGGGGTGGATGAGTGTTCCGAAATCAGTTTTAGAGCATCGTCAACTTCAAGCATTGGGTACGGCGAGGCTCGGTATCTGCTAGTCGGTCCCGCGTTGGGGTCATTGGACTGTGGTCGATCTTCGGGTTTGGTATGTGCTTTAGGGGTGGCATGTCCCCCATGAGAATGACCGTGTCCATGATGGTGATGATGGTGATGTCCACCCCCAACTCCTGCTACTAGTTTAGCTATATTTACTACGTACAAGGATGAAAACATGAAGGGAACGCGGCGCACCGCAACTTGCCTTGTATTGAAGCACTAGGTGTGATGCCCGCCTCTGCTTCAAGTTTTTTGACGCCTCCTATGTGAAGAGGCCGCGATTCTGCACCTGCTGCTTGAACACAAGCATGAGGCAATAACTTAAGGACTGATTCTAAGTTTTCCTTAGCCCCCTTCGGAGACCCAGGCAAGGTCAAAATAAGTGTCTTCTTCCGAACCCC
The DNA here is from genome assembly GCA_013620735.1 of Clavariopsis aquatica. NCBI lineage: Eukaryota > Fungi > Ascomycota > Dothideomycetes > Pleosporales > Clavariopsis > Clavariopsis aquatica. The sequence continues at coordinate 4,158 of JAAZQE010000191.1, forward strand.
AGCAACTGGTCTTGACATAATCGCAACTGATAAGTATAAGCAGTTGCAAAATCATATAGGAAATCGGAAACCAACATGGCGTGACGGCAAGCGATGAAGCAAGCATACCATGGCTAGGTATCTATCAGTAAACATCACTACGACTTTCGGAACAATATTGACAACATACACAAGTCCAGGGGCTGGTCGATCCAGAAGAGGAGAAACTGCCTGAGGAGGGCATTAGCGAATGCATCTCCGGATCAAAGCCCATGGTAAATAAAGTACCTCTGGTGTGACATCTTTGACAGCGAAGCCAGTGCCTCCACTTGTGACGATTAGATTGATTGGGTTCTCACAATCCGTCCAAGCACGTATCGATTTCTGGATGTCAAGAATGGAGTCGGGAACGATCTCGGTTGCTGCCACTTCCCATTGGCCATTACCGAGATTGACAAAGACTTCCTTCAAAACAGGTACGCACTTATCCGTGGCATGGTCGTTAGATGCTGTGTCGGAAACTACAAGTACAGCTGCTTTGAGTGTTGTTTTGCTCATGTTTGGAAGACAAGATCGTGTTTTGGTGCAGCTGGGTGGACCATGGAGATGCTTTTTTGACGGAGAGAGCTCGGGCCACATTCTTGATAGTGACGCAGCAAGCAGGCATCGTGGTAGGTGATAACAATTATTGCCAGATACGTCGTTGTTGACGACGAGTACCGCTCATGATACATGCATTATACAAGTTCCCCTATATACATCTTACAGCTTCAAAAAAAACCGTCGCTAAAGTACTGTCATGCTTGCGCTTTGTCTGCAACCCAATTGCTCGTCCTCCTGAAGATAGGCCTAGTCTAACATCTCTGATATCACCAAAGTCCAACCTAGCTTCCTGTAGCTATGTACCATTCTGTCTATTCAAAATCTGGAGCATTGCTCTGCACCAATAAACCAATGATGAGTCCGAAGAGTCCGAGGATGGAGCTGAAGATCTCAATGACGAGGATCTTGACGAACCTAGAACGCCGTGTCAGATTTGTGGATCAAATATCAGAATCTTAGAAAGGCTCTCACAAATTGGGATCCGCAGCATCAGCCAGCGCTGCGCTGCTTCCATTGATCCCCACCGAGACTCCACAGATTAGGTTGCACATCCCGACTGTCAAACCGGCCCAAAACAGAGCATAACCCGTATAATAATTAGGCGCCGAGTAAAGATCCTCTGGGCTGGTGACGTTCTTCAGTTTTGCAGAGAAGATGATGGCCATGATGACACCGTAGATGGCCACGACTTCGCAGAAGATGATGGAGATAAGATTCTTCGTTCGTATCCGAGGGGCCCTGACACCTCCACCGACAATAGAGACTCCGGTTGTGAAGATTCCCCTACTGACTGTCAGAAACACGTCTATGAGTCTTTGCGCGATGAGTATACCATGCAGATCCCACCACTGATAGACCAATACAAAGTCCTATTCCTATGCATGCGAATGTATAGGGCGATATGTGTTGGAGGAATTGGCCAACCTAGACGCATAAACTTTCAGCGATAGCTACCGGGGCAGGATGGCAAGACATACGTTGAAAGCTTCTCCTTCTCCATTGAACAGCATGTCTGTCAGGTCATTAGTGACTGCCTGCGACGGTTTCAGGGCGCAGCTTACACAGAGCAACGACACCCAACGCAGCGGTCGAGCCGCCGACACCGTACGAGAGAGACATATTGGGTTGAGCGGGTGTGGAGGTGAAAGTGGGTGAAGGTGCGGCTGGTTTGGAGCTCTCCTTGTGATGGTTGTGAAGCTGGTGATGATGGCTGCGGCCGGAACTAGCCGTTAGCGCCCTTTTGTTATTAGTCACCCCCGCCCAGCAACAATGCAACCACTCCAACTATACTTTCCATCCTCCTCACCGTCAACCTCTCCTCGCAACCGAATCCTGTCGCCATGGCTGACGCCGCCAAGTACTATGAGCTCTACCGGCGAAGCAGGTACTGCTCGCACTCTGGTTCACTAGAGCGCCGTCGCTGACAGATGGTAGTGTGGGTGGAACCCTTGCAGATACGCTTGACAACCTCATCACCGAGCGCCGGATCGAGCCTCAGCTTGCCATGAAGATTCTTGCCAACTTCGACAAAGCGATTGCGGAAGTACTGGCGGACAAGGTCAAGGCGCGATTGACGTTCAAGGTAGGTTAGAAGCTCGGTTTATAATGGTGGACCAGGACACTGACAACTGGTCCTCCTATAGGGACACCTCGATACCTACCGGTTCTGCGACGAAGTCTGGACCTTCATCATCAAAGACATTAACTTCAAGCTGGATAACACGAACAGTATCCACGCAGACCGTGTCAAGATTGTCAGCTGTAACACTAAACGTCCAGGTGAAGTTTAGAGTTCACACTGGCCTCTATTTTATTTCTGTTATACTGAGCATGGTGTTCAGTCAGAGATAAAAAGGACCCGTCGGATACGAACAACAAGACAACGATCAAACAAGAAAATGCCAAGCAAGGAACGATCAACTAAGAGCGTTGGTGAGCCGATCTTTCTGCGCTTCAGATTGAGTATAGAAATTATCTCCTTAGGAGGGTCAGAAACAATCATGTGATTTGGGTTATTGGGTGTTCGAGTAGAGGTTCCAGATGGTATTCATGGATCTTCTGGCATGGAAATGGAGTTTACAAAGGATGATGGCGGTGGAGTTCACAGGATTAGCACATGATTTTATTTTAAGTATTTTACGAGGCAGTGGTATAGCAGACTTTATGTCATTCTCCAGACTGCTTCCGAGCAAATTATCAAGTATTATCAAGTATAGCATGCTATATTGACTCGCATGTCAATTCTTCCCCAGTTGTGTTGTATTTACTAGAAGAACCATGTCCAAGATACTGAAATATAACCTTCCAAAGTGGAGACTGTAGGATATACATCTTGCATCATATATTCTTTACGTATTCATCGTTCCGAACCGAACATCAAGATTCCGATGCCAAGTACATGCCTACCTGTAGTAGATCCAAATGAGCACCTCGATGAATGCAAATAGCCGCTAGCAATGACATGTACAATATTTCTATAACCTTTGCAAACTACATGTAGAACCCTATGTGTGTAGAATGACCGGATCAAGTTTCAATCCCCTCTATTTAAACCCCGGAATCTTGGGTGGACTAACCTGAAACGTCAGGTCCCGACACTCAACCTCACTCAACCACCAATTCAGCGACATCTTTCTACAATACTCTTCAGCAACCCCACTACCCTTCCCATGTCAGCTAAAAAGTCTACACCCGCATGGCTGGTGCTTGCAATAGCTAGTGGAGCGTGTGCGGCTTTCAATGGAGTGTTTGCTAAGTTGTATGATGTTCCTGAACTCCTGAAGAACCTCGCTGACACCTTCAAGGACCACGACTGAGCTTACTACCTCGTGGGCTAGTGGGATCTCTCAATTTCTCAACCTTAGCCCATCAAATAAAATTGTAGAATATGGCATCCGTGGTGTACGCCTTGCTACCCCCCTCACCTTTAGTTTCTTCGTCCTTCTGGCCTGACACTCGACAGCTATTCTTTGCCCTAAATCTGGTGTTTAACGGAGTTATGTGGGGATTGTTTACCCGCGCACTCACGCTCGCAACCTCTACAGTTCGTGTTAGTGTTATAAATACCTCTGCCAATTTCATGGTTACGGCTATCCTAGGCGCGATGATTTTTTCGGAATCCTTACCAGGGCTTTGGTGGCTTGGGGCATCATTTTTGGTTGCTGGGAGTGTTATTATTGGGAGCAGGGATGAAGGCAATAAACCTACCGTCGAGGGAGCATCTGGTGTGGAGTCGTTGCTCGACGGTGACGAAAGGAATGAGTTCCATGACACCGAGGGGGAGACACAAGATAACCTTGAACTGAGTAGCGTCAAAGATTCTGATGCCGAAGAAATGAGCGGTGACGAAGATGCAGTCTTGAAATAAGATCATCCGATAGAATTATTTAAACCCCCCGAGGCGACTTTATTGAAACTCTCCCTTCAGAAAGGGCAACCAAATATTCACGCAATGGTTGAACTTGATAAACACACGATGGCACACTCTTTGAGATTTCATCTCTGGACCATGCCACAGCCCTCCTAAACTCACTTTTGAAGATCTATCGCTGATGGATTTTGGACGCCTCGTAGGTATGTGCAGTGGCACTCGCAGCTAGAGTGGGACACCGTTTGTAAACTGTTCGAATCACCAATTACTATTCTGGCGAAAATTCTGCTTCTTTCTACAGACGACTCGGCAACTCATTGGCTCAGTTCCTTTTTCGCGAAAGACCGCTGGATTGCTTCCACGAGCCATTTACCCTAAACAACTAGAACTCCAACTCCTTTCTCGAAAGATTGCGAGCTATTATCTGTGGGTTACGTGGTGGTGAAGAGCATGGTGAAAGCGTCGCGTAAACTTCATCTCTCCTTTCATCAAGCTCAACTTGAAACGTATTTAACGTAACTCTGATTGTTCACCCATTACCGGCTTTTTTCTGGCACTCACTGTTTTGTGTAGCTTTCTACAGTTCTCTAGCTCTCCTGCATGAACTAAACACCACTTCCCCTCCTTGTCATCAACTCCCATACCTCATTTCTTTACCCAGCCACACCACTTTGTTGCACCACCAAAGACTCTTCCCTTGGTTGGCAGTAGCAGCTTCTTTGATATCGTCAAAGTAAAAATTTCCCTTCATCTTCAACAACGACGCCTTCCCCTACCTTCTCCCTTCCACTCCTCCACTAGTCGACCTTGCAATTGAGGTTTACCACACTCACAGGAACCCTTTTTATCTTACTGCCCCATACATTGGTATGTCATCACTTCACGCTGCTCCGATTTTTTGACAGACAAACCTGGCCTACACGCGCTTGTCTCACGGCAGACAAACTCCTCGCTGTTGTTTGTTGTGTCAACAAGCCAACTTCCTCACGCCGCTCTCACCAACTAGTAACACCGTGGACATGGCCAAAGTCATTTTTCCCGGCGTGCCTCACATTGAGTTCCTTAACCAACACTCGTCGAAGGCTTCTTCTCCAACCTGTGTGCTGAACCCTGACGCCCCGAGCTTTGAACCAGGAAAGACCAACACTATCAAATCGATACACGCTGTTGCCAAAGCTTTTGTTCCGGGCAAGAATAATTCTAAATTCCTATTTTGCATACCTTTTCAAGATCTCACGGCTGCTATCATGAAGAAGATGGAAATGAATGGTTTTTCAGAACTGGAATCACCCAAGATCAAGGAGTTGACCAATCTAGGAAACCAGGCTGTTGGCGGGGGTATTCAGTATACCTCTGAGAGGGATACTTTCATCTTCACATGCAATACCCAAGATCTCCTAAAATATCCAGCAGGCCACAATGGCATCACCCATCTTGTTGCTAAAAACAACTCCCCCCAGAAGGTCCAGCTTAACATTTTCACTGGCCCGCGTCTTCAGCAGATTCGTAAGGCCGTTCAGTGGTTCTTTGAGTCTATCGGTCCGTATATACGTACTGTACAGCAGATCCAGGTTGTCATCGTACGCTGCGGCGAGTATGTGGGCGGCAAGTGGGTCATCCCGAAGATTGACCTAGAGCACTTTGAGCCGCTTCGCAATTGCATCGCTGAGTTTCACCAAGCCATGCCCAGGCATGTTGACATCATCTGGGGCGCGTCTGAAGCGCCCTCCCTTGCATTACGCCAGCATTATCTCGCTCGCGCTACGCAAGACCAGAAAACTGCACTTGAGATAGACCAAGGCCATAGCGTCGATAGCTACTCAGAGTGTATAAACGGGGCAATATTGAAGAACGTCAGCCTTCAATTCCTAAACCCTTCAGGGAAGAATACATACTCTACGTTAGGTTAGCAACGTTCCTCGGCCTTCTACGCTACTTGTATCACCACACCACTCTAACCTACAATTGATCAGGCACAACCTCTCGCGTGTCAACTCTCAATCCAGAGGCTCGACCTTTCAGCCCGAGAATGAATCCAGAAGCCAAGCCTTTCGTCCCTACAGTCATATGTGACCAAGTTACTCCGTTGTATGTATCGAACCCACAGTATGTGCAAATTCATAATATTCACTCACATATAGTGGGTGACTGATCACCGCTCCATTCTCTTAATATCCGGTTTGCTAACCAAGCTTTTAGATACCCAACTACTCTTCCCAAGGACCCGCACGACCCATTCAGCGAACAAATTTACGAAGTGGATTGTAGCCGCAATGGATGGCCCGCGACAGCTTATAGCCTTGGCCTAGAGGACGATCCTTGTTTCTTGTATGATGATAAAACGACCCCTATTTATTATGTTTCTGACTATATCAGCCCTCCCGTCAATCAGATGGCCTTACAGATGAACTTTAATCACGATTACAATGCACAGGTGCATATGCAGTTCCCTATGCAAATGTTCACCTACTGCGACCAGTCACCTTGCTACTCAATGATTCCCTCACCATCACCGGTAAATTACCCTCAGCCTATGTATTCTCGCTTTTTTCCACCTATAGCCCCATACTATGATAGGGCCACTCCTGTTTACGCTACTGCTCTGCACTATGCGCAGAAGCAGCAAAAAAAGAAGGGCAAAAAGAAAGGGCCTAAAAATAGCGGACAGCATCAACCATATAATCGCCAGCGCATGGGCGTGGACGTGGACGTGGTCCAGAAATTCAGTGCTAGCCTTAGTCATGACTACCACCTACAGTTCAACCAAGTCACCTCTGACATAGTAGGTGGTAAGAACAACGGCTTCGCTCCTCAAAATAGGGACTTTGGCGGTTCTCACAGTAGAAACATCAACCTTGATGGATATAATCAACAGGTCGACAATGAGCATGGCTTCTACACTCTGGAGTACGCTGCCTCTTATACGTCTGACCACAGCAACAGCCGCAGCAATGGTGGCTGGAAGAGCAACAACGACGCTTCTACCGGCGCTAGCAAGAAACTGAACCCCAAGCCCTCCCGCAAAGCCACAAATAAAAACCATAACCAGCATCCACATCAAAACCGCAACTTTGACATCAGCTCTGAGTCTAAGTCTGCAGTGTTTGATATGCCTTCCCCTAGATGTGGCCACACCCCGAACCGCACTATGCACAACAGTGGTGGATTGGAGGTCCCAGTACCTGTCTATGAGATGGGGTATAGTACCGACGGTAAACCAATGCCGTTTGCTTCCCCGCTTACATCTTGGTAGATGGAATTGATCTGTGGCACTCACTAGAATATGTTGTGAAGGCAGACGGGCTGCGGTTCTGAAGAAAGGATGAATGGAACCTTGGCGCGTAATTGACTTCTTTTCCCCTTTTTGCTGTCATCCCTTTCTCCTTTGCCCGTTTTTCTTTGGCATTAACGGTTGGAGATGAATATCAAAGAGATTTCCTCCATTAATCTTAGGAACGATTGTAGGCAGTTCAGATTTGAATTTTTGGGTTCACGACGAGTCCGCTGGCTTTTTCTCTAAAGACTGGCATAGTGACAGATAAACGGGAGATATCCCAGATTCCAGAGCTAAGTTGGTAAACAGAAGTATGTGGATAGCGGTGAAATTCTCTAGCAGCATGTAGAACAACAGAAACTCTTAAAATCACTAAATATGCAGGTTTTTGAAAGTTCAATGAGAGATTTTGACGTGTCAACCATGGTTAAGAATGCATTTAGGAGTAAAAATAATACCAAAATCATTTACCACTACCAGGAGCAACCACTAGTAGTTATAAAACGATTAGCTAAGAATGGGTAGCAATAAGAGGCCCCCCTCTCCCTGCGCTGTACGAAAACGAGGGGTATCTGAAAGGCTCTAATGCACAACAGTGTCACTAGTAATTAGCACTAGTGTTAACTTGATCATAAAAGAGAGAACGGAGGCAACAATCCTCGGAATGTGTAAGTTTAGCCAGAGATTCTGCTAATCTACCAAACTTATTATCCACTTATGTTTCTTCTTCCTGTTTGCATCACTTATTGCAATAAAAATCTCACACAACACTGCGTCTCGCATCTCCACATTACAAACAACGTTTGAACCAAAAGTTCCTAAAAAATACTATGCTCCCTAGTGAGGCCCATTCCAAAATTGCTTCCTACTATTCGTCTTATGCCCCCATTGACAATGAAATGTGACCCATACGAAAAAATTTATGTTCAGAGGACAGAAGTTCGACACCAAAAAAGTCTGCAGACGAAACCCGTTTAGGCATATCGATGTTCCGGTTCAACATCTGCTGTACATACTGCTTGAAAGAGATTTCCTTTAAGAGCGACCTAAAAAATAAAGATTACGCCATTGAGCGAGGTGCGCATCGTAACTTTGAATCACAGCACAGTAATTCTGTCAAAGGAACGAACAGAGAGGATGAACAAACGGAGTGCGATGCCATACAGGATTTATATTCAAAAGCACACGATGAGAAGAAGAATATGACTATAACAGAGGCGCTCGAAGAAATAATAAACCCCGACGTCCGCTGGGAGCACACTTCGAAAACAGCTAATCCACAGGACAAAATATCAATGATGCCCAAGACGTCAAAGGCGTAGAAGATAGTAAGCTTGCCTAACTAGCGTTTGTAAACAGGAAATATAGTGAAGAAGCCTGAGAGATTGTTAAAGAGAGGAAATTCGACATAATGAATACTCTTTTGCAGGCGACTGAATGGATCCCACGGAAGAAGAAATAAACGGAGCATCCTAAAGTCTGGGGTAGGCTATTAAGCAAACAGAATCAGTATTTGTGCAACCTAGTTTTGCTCATTTGATTTATTGTTCTTATATCGAGAAGAAACAATCAAATGTCACATGTTTGCAATGACTGCCATGGCGGTACTATGGTTGTGCTTCGTTGGCAACACCCCAATTACAAGCTCGGCCAAATTATACCATTGTCAATTTGTCATCGCGAATTGAAGGACTGCATGCTCACGGACTCAAGACTGTGTAGATAATACCAAATACAACAGGGCCAAAACTAATGTCAAAATTCGCCTTGTGTATTAGTTGAATAGGCCTAGAAGACCTACGAATAATTATGGGATATCTACTCTTGTTCAGTGGCTCACCCTTGACTCATAAAATCCCTGTAATAAAAACCACCACAAGATACCTGAGAAGTAACATTTCTTAGGGACAATGTTCAGCTTCTTATAATTCTATAATTATAATTCTATATTAGCAGACGAGATAAAGTACACTCTAGGCCAATACTACCATAGCCACTAATTCTCAAGCCTCTAAAATCTGAAAAGGAAAAGGTTATATATAGTCTAGACTAGGACTAATTTCCTCAACTTTTCAATCATCGCTTTCATAGTTTCCACGTCCACACCTAGCCCTTCCACAGCCTTGGTTTGAATCCCATCACTTAAGTCTAGGAATCGCGCTACCAAATCACCATCTACAAATCGATACGGCTCTTCTGCTTCTCGGACTTGATTCTTGAAAGCCCTGTACTTGGCGAATGAAATAGCTCCAGGTACTGTAACAATCTCGGAGAGATTAGATTGTAGTGTCATAAGAAGGTTCTGGTAGTCGGGCGCGATGAATCCAAAAATATAGAGAGAACCTTCAGACTAGAGAGGAGTTAGAACTGGATGCAAAAGGAAGAGATGCTCAACATAGAGAAAGAGAGAAGGAAATACAAAGATGGGCAGATAAAATCGAATTTTTCAGAGCTGATTCGGTCCTTCTAGATCTGTACCATGAAAACCTGAGTCTGCACTGCAGGTTCCATAAATCACCCTTGAGTCAAGATCCCAAGAGATTTAAGTAGATTTAGACAGGGCACAAAGGGACCAAATCGCCCCATATTTAACCTTATTGTGTCTGCTAGTAGAGGCTTTATGAAGGGAACACTTACTGTAGCAATGAACGCCCTTGGGACTACAACTGCATCAGATGCCGTTGCAATATCAATCCTGCGTATCCGATTTGCCATTTCGCCGAGCTGCATCTCTGAACTAACGTTTAACCGCTTCTTATCATCTTGTGTGACTCCGTTCGGATCGTGGTACAGTACGACTAAGTTTCCCTCAGCATCACCCTCAAGATATGTGTTTTCGTCGACCTCGGCAATGGCTGTTGTCCATGTAGTCTGAAAATGACGCGCTATTTCGATAATCGTGTCGGGTAGACCGGTAGCACCCTGCCGATACTCAACAACCACAGCTGACTTCATTAGATCAGCGATTGTGATGAAAGAGCCGTTGACAGTCATGTCTATGGGCGCCGTTGAGCATCGGAAGGAGGCAGTTTTCACCAGATCTGGTTTGCTCCCTGTTTTGTATTCGACATTGTAAATCACAATGGTCTTGATTTGGGCGGCCACAATCTTGCCTCTGCACATGGCTAGGCATCGGCATCCACCCTTGACAGCGATTTCTGTAATGATTTTGAGCACTTTATCCTCTGTTATTTCAAAGAGTATTATACGCCCTCTAGCGGCGGTAGCGTTTAGGTCGTCCAAGTATGAGGTCCCAACAACGAACCGCTCAGCAAGCTCTCCAGAACCATCAGGTAGCTCGCAGCACATGATGCATTCGATCAGCTCGTTCTCATTTAATGGGTAAGTGTCCAGTGCTTTGAAGTGAACCTCATCGACAATCTTGACAATGCTGGTGCTAATTTCTTCTCCGCCTCTCAACTTTCTACCAATACCCGCTAAGCAAAGAATCTTGAGTCTTGGTGAGTAAGCAAGCCGGCGAATTGTATAATTGGTTTTCATGGTACGGATGATGGTGGTACGCTCTGTGTCAACTAGAGCAATTCGTACATCATCTGAAGTGGCAATGGCCACAGAATCTGGGTATGCCTCTGAGTTGAAGGGACATACTATCATAGCGTTCTCTGTTGTGATAGCTGAGTATTCGAGGCGCCCTTCTGAACTGTATATTAGAGAAGGATATTCGCACGTCGCGAACACGCTAAAGAGGCCATTTCCTCGCGGTAAAGCTCGAAATGATGCTTGCTGTGTTCCGAGAATGATGCTTTTGCTTCCTGTTAGCTCATTTGTTGAGGGATTAAACATGTAAGTCACTACATTTCCGTCCGCCAGTGCAATAAAAAGCGTTGGCGGCTGGTTTGGGAAGATTTGTGTCAGGAGTAGTGATCGCGGGACTGAGTCTTTCGAGATTTGTACACTGGTGATAAGATCTAGAGTGTTAATCGAGCAAACCGAAATTTGGGTTTTTCGCCAGAATCCAAGGAAACAAATGGCACCAGATTGGGCGGGAAGTGCAATGCAGGAGACTTGGCTATTGCCATCATAGGTCTTCTCTTTAACCACCTTGAGACCCTCATCGATGCTGAGCACTATGACCGAGAGGCCTCCCAAAGATACTAGGACGTGGCTATCGTTTGTGGACGCGGCTGTAATCGTTCGACCATCTGGTGCTTTCCAATAAGATACAAGCATTCCTTCATCCTCCAAGCTAGTGATCCTAACCTGGCTGTCTGTGACTTGTATTATGCGACCTTGAGAAATATTTGATGCTGTTATAGTAGTTTCTGTCACAGCAAGACCAGCAAATAGCTCCTCCATCTCCTCTGCCTCACCCTGAGGGTCGAAGCGAAAAATTCGTGTTTCGTTCATGAATGCTACCAGAAGGGTGTCAACAAAATTAGACGAAGGATCAGACTTCAGGCTGAAAAGGTTCGAGATGTGTTCCATCTCGCCCAATACGCTGAGATCTTCTAGCCCAATTCCGCTTCTAACGCTCCTAAGGCTTCCATCCGGGTCGGCACCACTTCCGGTGACTATTCGCGCTTGTGTGGAGTACAAACGATTTGTGCGACCTTCAGTCGTCGATGGGACCCCGATATCCATGATAACAAAGTCAAGAATCGGCGCAAGGTTAGACCAGCTTTCTATTACACAAGTGGTGCCCTCGAGAATCTTGATGAGCTGTGAATCACCTTGATGCGACCCAATGAAAACATGACCCGCATCTAGGTACACCAGCACAGAAGGCCGTGAAATCTTTCCAATCATATCGAGTTTCCATGTTTGAACTCTGTTATGAGTGTCCACAACTAGCATGAATAAATACATATAACCGTAGTCGTCGGCAAGGACAAATCTTTGAGCGTCGATGCGTGCCCAGGCCACAAATATTGTAGCCTCTTCCAATGGTTGGGTTAGAAGAATACCAGTTTCATCACTGTAGTATTTTATCGAGGTCTCTCCGATAATGACGACACCGTACGAAGGTCCCTCAACAGGTATGAGGTGGCTTGAACCCTGTCCCAATTTTTCTCGGCAGCTTTCGCCATCATCTAGCTCAATGGAATTATCGTTTGCGAAGGAGATCTCGCAGAGCTTGAGTTTGACTTGCTCATCAGTGTCTTCGTAGAGCAGGGCAAATTTGGGTTTATCATCCGCGGATCTGGGCCACAGGAACGTAGATGATCGAACGAACATCTCGGAAACCCTAATAGAGATAGGATCCCCCAGATGGGAAACCTCCGACTCTTGCTTCCTCTTCTTCCCTCGTTGTACTAGCGGAATCACCGTTATTATCCCTTCGTAGACTTCCAAAGTCATGAATCGTCCAGATGGATCAACATGGCATCTCTCGCCAGTTTGTGATTCTCTCGCGGCATTATCTGCAACGCCCTCAAATATCTTCTCTGTCTGGAGCTGCTTCTTTTCAGCATTCCATGAAAGGGTGAAGTATATAGATCTATCTGTCCCAATGAACAAGTGATCTGTGCGTGAAGGGGCGGGCCGGAGTTTCTGGAGCATAGTGACTCGGCCATAGATAGCTTTCGAATGTTGGAGAGATAACCCCTCCGCAGTTTGGGTGTAAAACTCGAGCTGATTCGACTTACTGTATGCTTGGTTAGTATGCCATTTTGGCGTGGGGTAGGCCTCTTGCTTACGCGACGACGAGACAGTCATTTTGTGGATCTAGGAAGTTTAACTTGAGGGCATGACGGATACTGGTTGGGCGGTGGATGGGTGCTAAATACGCCATGACGAAGATGAGCGGTTGAGCCGGATGAACAACTGTTTCCGGGAGCCTGTGATCGCGATATTTTGGGATTTCAGGCGGTTGCTATATTAGAATATGAGCGATACTAGGGTAGCGGAAGCGAGAAAGAAGTGAGAGAGAAGTGCATGGTGGCAAGCACACAAATGTGCCCTCTGGCAGTGGTACATAGCTCTTACCTAGCGGTAGCGCACAGACCGCCTGAGTGCGGAGAGCTTGCGGGACAAGTGCGGCTTAACTTTTTATTCCGCCTCAATATTACCACTTCGTCATCCCATTGCTTTAAAACCCAACTCGCATGGCTCGTAAGGGTAGCTCTTGATCAACCTCGAGAAAACCTCGATTGTTTACATCAACTAGCTATTCTCTTAATGGCAGCTGCAGAGGACCTCGAAAGCAACGACGACCCTGTGGTGGCCGAGTATGATGTCTTTATCACCCCCGAGCTTGAGCAGCAGTTGTATGTCCTGCAATACATCAATCGCCCGCCAGATCTACCTTTTACGAAATCGACACAGAGCCAACCGTCTGAAATACGCATAAAACCGCAGTCCGGATTTCTCGAGGTTGACGTTCCCATCAACATCCACAAAAATTATAACAAGCCTCAGGGTGTTAGATGGGGGGAGGCCTTGCGGAAAACCAAAGGATTCGGCCAGAAAGCGTATGGAACCGCTGCTGGGTTTGAGCGCGTGATGCCACGACTCAGCACCAGACCTGGGGCCACAGCCGACGCACCTACTTCAATTGCCATTGACAATGACGACAACATTGATGAGCACATCAATAATTTTGAGGATGCGAACGAAAAGGGCCATGTTCTGAATACTCAGACTTTTGGCGGACAAATTATGAAAAACGAGGGCAGTGCTCCAACCTACATGGTTGGGACATTTCGAGACGGTATGCACTCCTTCAATTCTGGATCATAACATACCAATTTTTAGTAGATCAACTCCATCTCACGAAACTTGATGGACTTGTACAGATGCGGACAGAGTTCCACTATATTGATGCGACAGCTCAGTTGGATGCAGTGAATCGCCGCCGCGAAAAAGAATCACAGGAAGGCGCAAAACCAACCGAGCCGAAGGCCTTCCTTCCCACGGTGAAGAAAAGCGGTGGAGACACAGCCGCAGAATTGACTCAGGGCTTCTTCAAAAGTGCAAACCAGGAGAAGTGGGCCAAGTTGCAATACTCTGATGAAGATGTGGGAGCTTTACTACATCACAGCTTGGCAAGATTGCTAATAACATATATAGTCTGAAGCGGCATATGAGGCCTATAGCGAGCGACTCTTCTTCGCGGATCCTAAAGTAGCTCCTAAGCTCTATTCGACGATGAACAATGCTCAATATCTCGACAATATCAGTGCACCCTCAAAGAAGAGGAGAGCGCCCCGACGACGGGAAGATCTCGTAGAAATATCAGACGACTCGGACATAGAAGATGAAAGTGTTGCTGGAATAAACCCAACTGCGACGTGAATGCATAGGTAACTCCCAAGGCAATATGACGGAACGCTTGTGCTAAAAGAGGGAAAAAGTGTGTTTGATTGTGATACCCTTGAACCCTTGAGATTTTGCAAGTAAAAGAATTCTAAAGTGACCTGGAAAGCCTTTGGATATCCATAGTGCTGCAAATAGAAACTATTTGAAATACATGGCAATAACAGGTTTAACTCAAGGTGTTCTTTTGACACCTTAATAAAGGCTAAATTTCTTGATTGTGACAAGACATAGGTACGAAGAGGGAAAAGGGTCCAAAGTTGGTTAGTATATCATCACGTGATGGACGGAATTACTTTTCCTCGAAATTTTCTCCAGTTCTCTTCCGCCTCTGGATTCTCCACCTCCCAAATCAAGCCGCATCTGGGAAACCAGTGGCTGATCTGCTCCTCCGCGGACGGCCGCTCCCTTAACCTTCAACATGCCGGCCATCGCAGCACCGCCGCGTAGCAAGGAGGCTCTTGAGCCTTCTCTTTCCTTCGACCTCGGCTGATTGATCTCGATTGCGGAGTTTGCTCCAACCACAGAGTTCCAACCTCCTCCTCTTTAATCACCTCCCACAACTTACGACTTCACACTCTCGATGACTAGCATGCGGGTAGCTTCGGCAATAACGTCGCCTCTTAGGCGGATCTCTCCAGTCGCAGTACGTCGGGGGTCAAAAAGAAGTTTTTCCAGCTCGCAGAATTTACAAGCCACATGGGGTTTTATCGGCCTTGGGCGTATGGGTCAGTTTTAGCCCGACTCACCCAAAACTGAGCTCTATCTCATGTAGACTTCAGGTTTCCCCATGGCCAGGAATCTCCGGGCCAAGCTCCCCGCCGAGGATATCCTTTTTGTTCAAGATGTCAACACAGCTGCCTCAAAGAAATTTCTTGAAGAAAATCCTCATGGAGTACGCATTGTCAACAACGTTCGCGAAGTTGCCGAGAAATCTGTACGTTGTCCCTTGTTGTCCTGCTCGGTCGCTCTGTTTCTGTGATGATTTATTTGTTCTATCCATGATCTAAGTTGGGGGTTACTTTGTGTAACCCTTGTTCTGATTACACCATATATATAGCCAATCCTCTGATAAAACCTTTACCCACCTATTTCTCCCCGCGCTTCGGAATGTCAATTAACTAATTTCATTCCAGGAGAATATCATAACTGTCCTTCCGGAACCACAGCATGTTGCGGCAGTCTACAGGCAGATTCTCGAGCCTCCTAGCCTCCTGAAAGATGGGTCCTCCGCCAAGGAACGACTTTTCATTGACTGCTCTACAATTGATCCCACGACTTCTCAATCAGTAGCATCGGCTGCTCACTCCTCTGGACAGGGCAAATTCATTGATGCTCCAATGTCTGGAGGAGTGGTCGGGGCTCAAGCAGGTACCCTTACTTTCATGATTGGTGCGGCTCCCGAGGTTGTCGATCGGGCCACCAAGATTCTATCTATGATGGGCAAGAGAGTTTTGCATCTTGGTGAACAAGGCGCAGGTTTGCATGGAAAACTTGCAAATAACTATCTTTTAGCACTCAACAACATCGCCACTGCTGAAGCAATGAACATGGGTATTCAGTGGGGCCTCAATCCTAAGGCTTTGGCAGGTATGATCAACATCAGTACCGGCAAGTGCTGGCCTAGCGAAGTGAACAATCCTGTACCAGGTGTCATCGAGGGATCACCCGCTAGTCGAGGGTATGAAGGTGGGTTTGGGATTGGCCTTGCGAGTAAAGACCTGAAGTTAGCGGTGAAAGCTGCTAAAGAGTCCAACATTAAGCTTGCTCTTGGCGAAACAGCGAAGGCGTTTTACGAAGAAGTCGAAAACGCGGAGAATTGCAAGGGGCGAGATTTTTCGGTTGTGTATAGGCATCTTGGGGGAAAGGAATAAATAAACATGCAGAGGCTGCACAGCTTGATATATGATAATGTCGAAGCAATCATCTTCAATGAGTCCATTTCTTTTGTGTGTATACTGGCTGGATGTTTGCACTACACAGTGTCGCATGATCCTTGCCGCCGTTTTTGCAGCCTCTGTTCTCTTTGTGGGGTAGTGGTTCTGTGATGGTTGCTGCAAAGCACAGCCACATCACGCCACAAGCATGCGTCATCGCCTGGTCGTGGGACCTGGCACGTGTGCGCTCCTCGTTCCGCTGAGAGGGAAGACCCCTTCAACTTCGATCACCGCATCACAACTGCAGCTATTATAGAACGATCTCAAGTCATCAAAATCTAATACCCAGTCAACACCAGCATGTGTTCCACCGACTGTTTTCTGATGCTCCTGGCGGTGCTCTTCTCTCCCATAGCTGGTATGTCCTTCTCCGGCGCGTCTACTAGGCACCCATTCTAGAGCTCACATCGCTTCTCACCATCAAGTTGCATAGAGTATATACTGACAATATACCTAGTTTGGGTCAAACGGGGCATCTGCAGCGCCGACTCTCTCATTAACATCGCTCTCTGGTGCCTAGGCGTCCTGCCCGGCCTTCTACACGCCTGGTACATTGTCCTCAAATATCCAGACCCCTATGAGTACGAGCATCTACACAACGAAGAGGGCGGCTCGCGCACATATATTGTCGTTGCCGGATGCGGAAACGGTCAGCAGCCAAACTACGGTACAGTTGGAAGCCAGCCGGCAGGTGGACAGTTTCTCGGACAGCAAACCGGAGTCGTGAATGCATTCTCACAACCCAAGACAAACGGACAGGGCATGGCGCCTCAACACGGTATTGCGGGTCAGGAGTTGGGTGGAGAGAGCAGTTCGGGACCGCCTGCTGGCCCACCACCTACCTATGCGGATGTGATTAAGGGAGATAACAAAGTGCAAGGACCATAGAGGGTTGTGGGATTAGCTATATGGTACGAAGATTGGGGGAATAGCGAAGAGTATGGTTGGAACATGGCAATGGGGATGGGGTATTATGTTGAGCGGCAGCTTGAGTAGAGTTGGCATTTCTTTTGACTTTATGAATCAAGGTTGATGTGCTTTTGTGTTCGGAAATGTTTCGTATGAAATGTTCAATCCAGCTTTTTTAGTGTATTTAAACGTGAAATGTTGATTCGGGAATCATTCGTTCAAACTGGTGGTCTGAGTACTCAGGCTGATCGAGGCACAGAAGGGATCCCTGGCCCGCGAATTATGTGGCGAAAACGGTCATCGACGATCGGGCTTTCAGGCGTCTAAAGCAATAATTACCGATTCCGATCGGGGTCCTTGCGTGGTCAGGTCTGCTGTTGGCCACAGCTCACTTGCAAACCAACCCTGGAAATGGGTTGAGTAGATAACACTACAGTACAGTGTCTGTCTAGCACGCACTTAAGCCATACGGGGAAACTGGGTAGATTACTGTTTTCTATTTTTCGCTTGATTTTCTGGAGGGGATGGCCAGCAGGTGAGTGATGGCTGAAGGACAACACATCTCGCTCCAACGCTCCGCCTAAATTGACCTATCAGGGACGGGGGTGGCAACACATGCAGCACACGTCATCGGGATATACAAGGGAGAACCAGAGAGGATGGCAGGGGATTGAACATTCCTCCAACGCACAACCAATCTCGATTTGTTTGAGGCCGTCATTCCTCCATTTTCCTTCTTCACTCTAGTTGCCATCAACACGTTGCCTTCGGCTACCTAGTTTTTCGGGCACAGTTGTTGCCGCCTCATCTCTTAGCAGCGCCCCTTCAATACGTGTAAGTGAAGGGCTTAGCCAGAATCCAGAACGCTGCGCATCGCGTCGCTGACCGCTGTTGATCCGGCGCAGCGTGGACACAGCAAGCATATTTGGCATGGGATATTTGGACGACCAATTAAGAGTTCCAAGATCCAAGGCCAAGCGAAACCATCATGAATCCAAGACTCCAAGCATGTCGTTAGGAGACGAAATCTGGATATAAGGAACTTCCAAGAATTCCAAGACTAAAGCTTGCACCGTAGCCGTTGAGCTTCATCCGAAGCAGTGCCAACGAATATCTTGAAAGAATTATTAGCTGGCAACGTCACTTGTGTACAATGCGTGGCCGGGTGCGCCCATGTCTGACGTTTTGGGGCGCGTGTGTGTGGCTGGAGACTGCTTGTGTTAGCCTATTTGTCGCCCCCCTTGTCTGCCTCGAAGGTTTGAATTAGATGTGGCGCAATCATAACCGCCTTGATTCCCTCCTCCTTTCCTCGGTCACCTTCCACTTCTCACCACCCGCAAGGCTTTGAGCTACCCAGCCTCAAGGCAACCGTTTTCAATACGAACCCGTTTCGGCACCGCCACTTGCCCTCTACAACAAAGACCCCAGACATCGCGTTTCTTCGACCAACGATTGTTACCCTCCGTTTCGGCCCCCAACGACAGCGACCCACTCAAACTGCTCCATTGCCGAACATCCAAACATCTGCATATCCACGTGGAATTACTCCACCAAACGATTGCCTGTGTGACAACAGCTTGAAGGCACATTTGTGTTTTCAACGCGACCCCATCCATAATGCGTACGTCAGATCATGCCCAACCCCAATACTGAAACCCTCAAGAATCGCGACTTGTGGCGCAATGGAAACACTGACGAATTTGGTCATTATAGATGCGATACGAATGAAGGCGAGTCGCGCCGCATCATCGCCTGGGGAAGACGGTGCCGTCAACTACAACCCTTTCGCTAGAGTGCGGTCGAATCCGACATCAATCGACATTGAGAATCAACCGCATCACGGAGCACAGTCTGGAACGCAAGTTCAACCCACTCCTCATCATGCCTATACAATCCCGGTCGATGGGACCGAGAATGCGCCAGATACGGCCTTGGAAGGCACGGAAACCGCTGCCCCAATAGCTAAAGAAAGTAAAGAGTCGGCCGACATCAGCGATAACACCATGGTTGAGGGCTCCGGCCTTACAAACCGAGCAAAGTTCAAGCAGCTTCTCCGCAAGAGCCACGACGGCGATGAAAGCACTGGAGAAGTCACTCGGGTTGAAACAGAGGGTCTTACCTTCGAGGAGAGGAAGAGGCGGGCCCACAAGAGGAGGATTCCTGTTGGTGCTCAGCTTCGTGCTGCTCTTTTTGGATCATGGATTAATGTCCTCCTCATCTTCGTCCCAATTGGATTTGCGGTCTTCTATGCTAAACTTAGTCCCTGGCCTGTTTTCATCATCAACTTTATTGCAATCGTTCCTCTAGCAGCAACACTCAGCTACGCGACTGAGGAACTCGCGCTTCGAGTCGGCGAAACCATGGGCGGGCTGTTGAATGCTTCGTTTGGGTATGCAACTCCCACCTACCCACTTCACAGCTTATTCGTTTTCTATATATTTGGCTAACTTTTAATAGAAATGCCGTTGAACTTATTGTTTCCATCCAAGCCCTGGTTAAGAACGAAATCACCATTGTTAAGACTTCCCTCATCGGCAGCATGCTCTCCAATCTACTCCTTGTCTTGGGCATGGCCTTTTTCCTCGGTGGGATCAATCGGCCGGAGCAATATTTCAATATCACAGTTGCGCAAACAGCCGCCAGTCTGCTCGCATTGTGCATAGGAAGTTTGATCATTCCAACGGTGTTCCACAGTGCTCTCGTCGATAGTACTGTTGACAATGCCAACGATAGCAAGAAAAACCAAGGCCTCGTAAGTCGTTCTAATCAAAAATTCAAGATATGGTCATTCTAACGCTCTCCTCAGTCTCGCGGAACTGCTCTCATTTTATTGTTCGTATATGCCTGCTACCTAGTCTTTCAACTTAAGAGTCACGTAACAATGTACAACGCCCCGAGCCAAAAAGTTGCCAAGAAGAAGTCGTCGAAGAAGGAAGAGGGCGAAGCTCTCCGTGGCATTGTTCAGATCGGCGCTGGCACTGCTGCTGCATCCGGAGGTGGGATTCACGCCCAAAAACTTGTCAAAGATGAGGGAGAGGACGAGGAAGAAGAGATAGAAGAACCCCAACTATCAGTCTGGGGTGCGGTTATCACTCTCACCATCTCGACCGTCCTTGTCGCCTTCTGCTCCGAATTCATGGTTTCCAGCATCGACGGCATTACCGGTGAAGGGAGTGCAATCGGCAAAACTTTCGTTGGTCTAATCCTACTTCCAATCGTTGGCAACGCAGCCGAGCACGCCACTGCTGTCACAGTTGCTATTAAGGATAAAATGGATCTCTCAATTGGTGTTGCTGTCGGCTCCAGCATGCAGATCGCTCTTCTCGTTCTCCCTCTCGTGGTCATTCTTGGTTGGATCACTGGCCAGTAAGTTTCTCAGAAGAGAATTCAAGGATATCCATTCTAACCCAATAACTAGCCCATGCATGACTTTATATTTTGATACGTTTCAGATAGCCGTCCTTTTCGTCGCTATTCTACTTGTCAATTATTTGATTCAAGATGGGAAATCTCGTAAGTCACCCCACTCGATGTTATTTTCTTGTTTAACACAGTTTAGATTGGCTTGAAGGCATGCTCCTTATATGCACATATATCATCATAGCATTAGCAGCATGGTACTATCCCAATGTCAACGAAGATACGTGCTGATCAGCATACTTTGATCTCCTCCTTTTGGTGTAATATCTATTCTGGCGTTGGGGCTTACGGTTATTATTGGCTACCGGGAATACAAGTGTGGTTGAGTCCTTTCTCTTGATACCCTTCAAGCACAGTGGCTGAAAATTGCTCATTTTCAAAATACATTTGCGAGTTGTAGTTTTATGTCTCATTCCTGTCAACGTCTGTCTTATCTATCTGTACTCTCCTATGTTGCTGTGTATATTTAAATTCTATACGTTGGCTCGATCATTGCAACATCATCTCATTCCCACGATGAATAATACTTCAAAATCTGATATTGCTAATACATCATCATGGCGTAAAGTTGAGGCTCAGTGGTCGAGATCTTCCATGTCAGAACATCAGGAAGGCGCAGAGAGAAAGATGTGAAAAGTTCAGTTCTTCGTAACCTCAAGTCTACGAAAAGAGTTTCGTAGAATACTATACTGCTATATGATTCCAACAACACGGAAAAGAGTCAAAGTGTATTTACATTATAATCATCTACTGCCAAATGGAGTAATGCGAAAAAGATAAGTTTCTATTAGTCCAACATGTGTCCCACAGAGGAATAGCATGGAGCATGCTATCTGTTGATTCAATGCCAGGACCTAAGAAACAGAAATACCCTGCTCTTACCTTGAGTTGCTATATCTGTCAGAGGGGGGATAGGCTAGTATATCTCGGCCTAAAGATCATTTCTCTACAGGGGCACAGAATTAAACATCGCAATATGAGGTCTTTCTATGCAAACCAACGTGCGCTGCCTTCAATACTCTCTTACCTACTGCCATATATGCACCTCATCTCTGTGGCACCTTTCTTCAACTGTATAAATTCTCATCCACACAAGGTTCCTCCATCTTTCTATGCCTCACTCGAAGACTTTGCAAAGTCTAAGTCTGTCTACCTAGGACTTCCTCCTTCCTCCTTCCATTTTACATCCTACTCACCACATTTCTTCGATTGCCTAAAGTCTCTCTCTCAGGTAGGTCATCTTTAACCAAGCTGCCCCACATCGAGACTTATCACACAGCCTATATAAGCCTTCCCTACGAGGGTTATCCTTCATTCCACATGCGCCTCACTTCATTCTCATCTGCCTAAGATATTGTGAAGGTGCATTCCTTCAATCCCGATTTTTAACTTACCTTACTTTGCTACCAAATCTGGTCATCCATTTTCCATTTCCCAGACGCTTTTACTTCTCCTTTGCATCTCACTTTATTCATATTTATTTTCTCTAGCCTTTCAAACTTTCATATGCCTCACTGTACTCACATCAGGCCCACAGACCTACCTCACCCCAACACAACACAATCTACCATTTGATAGCTCTAAGGCCATCTAGGTTTCGCAAACTGTCGGTTTATATACCACCTCGCCATTCGATACTAGGATACATCACTTGAAATCGTGACTCATCAACGCCTCCACAAACATCGCCGGTGCTGAACAAATCGACTTCTTGAACTACACGCAGAGAATTGGAGCCCTATTCATCGCCCCTTTAAGAGAAGTCAGATTTCTTCCAATTTCTCTGACTATACTGCCTAGTTACCTAGATTCAGGAAAGAATTTCTCGATCTTGTTCTGTTATTGAAGTGGATCCTGTCAATTCCCAGGGTATTTTGGTGACTTCGAGGTCTCCTCACATCATCTACGTGTATTAGTGACCTTCTAATTCGGGCACTATGGAGGACTTTTCAAAGTTGAACGAAGATATTGTTACCCAAAAACCTGCAGCGGGGAATTGGGATTTGAATAATGGCATGGTCTATGGCAAAAACTGGCAGGCCTCCACCAAGGAAGATACAAGTGAGAATTTTCTAAGGCCCAGAACCAAAGACACCCAAGAACGTAGTACTGAAGGCTTTTCAAAAAATGGCTTTGAATTTCCTTGTCATCCTACCATCAATGACATTTTGGATGTTCAGAAAAACATCGCAGCGGGTCCTGAAGAGCTCCAGTGTTCCAAAGATACAACCAATAAAAATGAGCAAACCCCAATTCAACACTTAAACAGCGGTCACTCCAATCACGACATGTTCCGTAAAGCAGAGCAAAAGGCATTCCAGAAATCGTTCGAAAAAGATATCGTTCCCTTGCCAAATTTGCCTACCGAAGTGGACACGGAATTGGGCCTAGATCAAAATCCAAAAAGCTTACAACAGGGTGATGAGTCTTCCCTATTCATACCTGAAGAAGGCCCACATCAAAAAGCTTCCCGTATTTCGGAAAATCAGCCTCCATCTCTTCTAACCTCTAGTCCGCGTCGATTCCTTGACTGTCATTCTGTTTACCAAAAGGTTCGCACCATGCAAGAAAAGGTTCAGCGGGAGAAAACCGCGGCCAGTTTCCCACCTCGTCGGTATCAATCCGCCCCAGATCAGGAAGAATATCTAGAAGCAGTCTTACCAGTCTGTCCCACAATATCATCTGGCACAACTCGACCTTATGTAGCCAATGATAGCAATTGGGAGGAGAAGCAAGCTGAAGAGGAAGACCTAAAGGCCGAGGCGGCATACAAGAAGGCTAAAGCATACTATGACAACCTCAAAAAGGCTAATGGAGGCGAGCTCAACTTTAGAAAAGACATTGAATGGATGCAGATTCAACGCAACGAGGATGCCCGACGAAGCAAGCGAAAACGCGATGAAGCTATAGCTCGACGGGAGAATGGCGGGCAGGGGCCAAAAGAGCAGCTATCAAAGCTATTTCCAGATGTAGATGACGATTTCAATATCAATGACTCCGATGATGATGAAGATATGTGCCTGAACTCCGAAGTAGGTTCTCGCAAGCATCCGCGACCAAAAATCCCCCGAAACGAAGCACAGCTGGAGTCCATGCGGGACGCTGAGATGCGGAGTATGATGGTGGCTATCGATGCGGACAAGGATGCAGCTAAGAAGAAGAAAACGACCGATCAACTAGATTTAGACGACCTTCAGAGCTTTGGAGGTCCTACTCAGAAGAGGGGTTCGAAGTCTAAAGCGTGTAAAGCGTCAAAGGCTCCAAAGCCGAAATCGTCTAGGAAAAGTTCCGCCAAGATACCTCGAAAAGCTACCAAAGAACGACGTAGAACACAAAACGCGGTGAAGCAAGTTTCGTCTCTACTAAACAGCGACGTCTTTGACCAACAAGCCCATCAAGACTCCCGGGAACAACCGACTTTCGGGGCGAAGAATAAACGGGATGCCCTTAAGGA
Source organism: Clavariopsis aquatica (assembly GCA_013620735.1). NCBI lineage: Eukaryota > Fungi > Ascomycota > Dothideomycetes > Pleosporales > Clavariopsis > Clavariopsis aquatica. Next base: position 28,379 of record JAAZQE010000191.1, read on the forward strand.
GCTGATTGCAAGTGTCCCTCTAGAAGATCAGAAGTCAGCGAGAGGAGATATGGGCGCTCTTCTTGCAGCTTCCAAGGACTTTGACGGCCGCGGTAGCGTCAAGGCTGACGGGAATGGCATGTGGCTTGTCAAGGGGATGAAAACCTCCTTGAAGGGTTATCAGCTACTCGGAAGCGCCTTCATGCGTCGACGAGAGAATGGATTCGAAGAACCGCGTGGGGGCCTTGTGGCGGATCAGATGGGATTGGGCAAGACGTTGATGTGAGTAATACTTCTTCTACAAGATCAATTTACTTGAACAAGCGCTAACATGCTTTTAGGATGCTGGGTAAGTCACATTTTATCATTAGTCCAATTGAGAAACATGTATTAGCAGATACAGCAGAGTCTGCTGAAGTGATCTAGATCCATTGTCTAATTGATGGAATTACGTATTGGAGTAAATGCTAACATGCTCTCAGCAAACATAATGAACGGACGACGCTTGAGAAGTGAGGGGCTCAAAACAACTTTGCTTGTTGCTAGCCGCAATCTCCTCAACCAGTGGGCTCGTGAAATCGACATCCATACCAATGGAGAATTGGCTGTGATGAAGTACAGTTCCGGTAATCGACTTGACTCGAATCAATGCATACAAATTCTAGCGGATCATGATATAATCCTCACCACATACACCGAGATCATGCGATCTTACCCCAAGAATGAGCCTCCAGTCACATGCCAGACGGCAGAGGACAAGATAGCCTGGTGGAAGGATTTCTACGAGAACGAGAGGGGTGTCCTACATCGAATGAAGTTCCAACGTATAGTTCTTGACGAAGCCCAGGCCATTAAAAATCATACTAGCCGGACATCCATCGCTTGCCGAGCGCTCATGGCCGAACATCGTTGGGCTCTCAGTGGTACTCCGATTTTGAATTCTCTTAGTGAGCTTTACCCATACTTCAAGTTCCTCAATGTCCCGCATATTGGTAGTTTCAAGATTTTCAAGCACAACTACTGCGACTCTTCGGACGTGGAAAATACGGAGAGGTTGCTGGTTCGATTGTCACAATTCATGATTAGGAGAACCCATGCTGAGTGAGAAAGCCCGGACTTACTTCACTTTGCTATGTTGCTAATTGGTCCACAGTGAGATGTTTGGGGCACCAATTCTAAAGCTCCCCAAGGCCGGCCAAGCTACCCACTGGTGCGAATTCAATCCAATAGAGCGGAATATCTATGACATTGTTCATGCACGGTTCGCCAAAAACATAAATATGTGGGCCAAGAAAGGCGAGCTAGAAAGGTCTTACAGCAATGCCTTAGTGTGAGTCTACAAGCCCTAACTTGGTGTCTGTTTTCTCCCAATGAGGATCGCAGGGGGAGACTTGACCTGATTCAAATTATTGCGATGGGGTTGCCTTTTCTGTTCTATATTTTATTCTACCCCACTTGTAGTACCTTGATATCTATACTACAGTAACTCTCTTCGGATATGGAATTAGGCCTTAGTATTCCAGAAGAATCCACTAACCTGTCTTATAGGATGCTTCTTAGGCTTCGACAGTTGACAGCCCATGTCCTTATGCTCCAATTCGTCATGAGAGATCTTTTGGAACGAGAAGATATCGAACGAATCCGTGACATTGTAGGAGAAGCAAGCGCTAAGGGCCACCCAGGTAGCAAGCATACCATATCGGCCATAAGAAAGCAATTGGAAGCTTTAGCAGTTGAGGAGAAGGAGAAATCTGCCAAGGCGGTCGAGGAAAAGAAAAAGGGGACACGCAGAGCTTCATATGGCATACAGGATGACTTAGTGAACAACAATGAGACACCTGTCAATGAAGACGAGGCCGACATTGAAAACGATGATATTGAATTTCTGTCTTCTGGTGAACAACAAGATCAGTGGATGCACTCCGGAAATAGTTTTGGTAAAGAGTTTGACTTCAAACCGTACATCAACAGCCTAAGAACTGGTGAGAGCTGGGAGAAGGCCAAGAAGAAGGCTACGTGCGGCAGTTGTGGAAAATTGGCGAGGGACCCATACATTACCTCTTGCAAACATCTATACTGTTATATCTGCATCGAGAAAATGGCAATAGAGGCGGCAGAAGATGACGCAGAAGATCGAGCTACATGCAAGAAATGCGGCCAGATATACAGTCATGTCCGCCGTTGCGAACCAGATGAAATGAGAAATAGTCAGTTGGTGGGCGCTACTACTCGGTCCTCCTCTTCAAGGAATCGCTCGAAAGAATGTGTTCGTCCAGGTATAGAGGATATCAAAGATGAATGGCTTTCTTTGGGTGCTGGAGGCACGGTCCTGCCGTCTGCGAAAACCATAGCCATCAAAGCTCAACTTTTGAATTGGACCCAAGAGAACCCAAATGTCAAAGTCATGTAAGTGGAACTCTCTCCTGGCTCTAACCTACCGCGACACTGATAACTACGCAGAATTTATACACAATTTCTCGCAATGTAAGCCAAAGGCTCTTTCATAGAAATGCTTGAGCCCCAAACTGACGATATTATAGGATTCGCATTCTTGCTAAAGTATGTGCGGAAGAAGGCTGGCCTACAGAACAAGTAAGTCTACCCGTGGGGCATGGGAAACTGGCCTTTCCCTTAATCCTAGGCCATGTTACCATCATACTGACAAAAGCTAGTATCACGGCAAGCTTAGCCATGCTGCACGTGACAAGGCTATCAGCAACTTTGCGGAAAATAAAAACATCAGAATTCTCTTAGCATCGCTCCGGTGTGGAGGTCTCGGATTGAATTTGGCATTCGCCTCTCGTGTGATAGTAATAGACCCATGGTGGAACAATGCTTCGGAGCAACAAGCCTTCTGTCGAGTCTTTCGCATTGGTCAGAAAGAAACGACCTTTATGATGCGCTTCTGCGTGCTGGATACCGTTGACAAACGGCTAATTGATATGCAAGAGCATAAGAAGGAGGAAATCGACTCAGTGATGGAAGATCAAGGAAAGACAACCTCAAAGTGAGTTGCCCCTCCCCCCAAACTAGTAGAAATAGGTTGATTTTTCTCAGATTAGGCATCAAAGATCTCTTGCGCCTTTTCGGTAATCTCAATGAGGACGATCCGGGCAAACCCTTCCTTATCGTGGATAACCCTGATCCCCGTGGCAGCTTCCGAGCTGATCGTGACGACGAAGGATTCTCAAACGACTTGTAAGGAAAACAAATGAGGCGGTCCCCATAAAGGGGTGCTGCATCTGCCTACCTGGCCCTGCTAATGGATATGACGACCATTCCGAATTCGGGTGTCGGCCCAAAAGAATCGAGGTCACCTCCCACCAATTGCGGGTCTATCATAGACGGGTATTTGGGCTCCTTGTCGGCATTCGGTTCACTGCCCCCCCGCGTTGAAGTGGCCTCCCCGGAAACATGCGGCTCTCGTGGGTGTTGAAGGATAAATTGCGACATTTCGTTTTCCATGGTAATCTGGCCTCAGGCTCTGATTATGATCTGGGACCTCATTGGGGGCGTTGGGCTTCATATGGCGTTTCGGTCTTGCATGATATTTTTGCTTTTGCTTCTAAACTGGCACAATCCCTTCTAATCTTGCCCACCCCCCCCCTTATGTCCCATTAGCTTCAACCCAATAAAAACTGTACACTGCGTAGAGAAGATACTGGTGCGTGATATTGTGACGTGTTTGTCAGCTCTTTTGCAGAAGCTCCATTCTAGACAACTGCCTCTGCAGGGCTGGCAAATCAAGAGAGACCAAGGCAGGTTTCGGGGCCATCTCGCATCTTAGCAGAAAAAGAAATTCCGGGTCCAAAGGGTTTTACGGAGATGATCAAATTAGGGAAAATGTCTTCTTTGATTTTGCGAGACTCAGGGCGCTGGTATATGTATATATACAATGCATTCTTTCTCCGGCTGCACTGCCGATAAGGCTCTTCTTGGTCGGCCAATCAACATCACGCCATTCCAGTTCACCTCAACCGCTACTACTACCCAACGCGCTGCAGGCTCCGCCATCGAACGACGCCTATCTCCCTCTTTTGTCAGCATGTTGAAGAGCCCATCGGCTCCGACTCCTCGACGACAAACTCCCAGATTTCTTGCATGATAGAACCGCCCTGTCCGACCCCGCCAACACACCCCGCAGAGATTCTCGCTGGGGCATCTCCGCATCTCCGCGCCTCCGCCATGGACAACAACGCGATGACAAGCGCAGAGGGCCCGTCCAAGGCACGGCGCAAGAGCAAGAAGGACAGCGCCAACGAGGACAGCACCAAGAAGCGAAGATGCATATCGTCGGCCTGCGTGCCGTGCCGCCGCAGGAAGAGTAAGGTAAGATAGATACCCTCAGTGTCGTGTGACCCTGAAGGCTGCTTCCTCGGAGATGCACGTTGCTGACATGGGCAAAACGCGTTCAGTGCGATGGAACCACGCCCTCCTGTTCGGCGTGCGCCGCCGTGTACAATACCGAGTGCGTATACGACCCCAACTCGGACCACCGCCGCAAGGGCGTGTACAAGAAGAATATCGATGATTTGAAGACGCGCAACTCGACCCTCCAGACCCTGATCCAGGCTATCCTCAACTATCCAGAAGACGATGTGGCCGCGCTGGTACAGCAGATCCGCACCTGTGACAGCCTGGACGCCGTTGCCGAGGACATCATTGCAAAGGAAAACGGAGAAGACGAAGAAGACGACGATGAACAAGTGTCCCCCCGCCAAAGCCCATCGCTGGCTGCAAAGCCCACATTCGAATCGCAACTGTCGGGCAAGATGGGGGAACTGCGTTTAGAGGACGGCTCGACGAGATACATTGGAGGAACATCGCACCTGATCTATCTTGGCGCTGGCTCCGATGGAACCGACTCCCCGCCGCAGTACTCCAACGTAGACCAGTACCAGCAGCAGGAAAACCCAATAACGTCATGGACGACGGTAACGTCGGACCCGGAGCTCGTCTACCACCTGATCAACATGTACTTTTGCTGGCACTATAGTTTTTTTACCACACTGCCCAAGAACCTCTTCTTCCGGGACTTTTCACTGGGGAAACCGCCTCCGGGATCGAGGCGGAGATCTGAGTACTGCACGCCGTTGCTGGTCAACGCCATGCTGGCCTTGGGCTGCCACTTCACATCATGGCCAGCAGCGAGGGCAATACGAGACGACTCCGCAACGGCGGGAGACCATTTTTTTAAAGAGGCCAAGAGGTTGATCTTGGAGGGAGACTTGCACGAAGTTCCAGCATTAACTACCGTGCAAGCTCTGGCACTGATGTCAGTACGAGAAGCAGGGTGCGGACGAGAAGCCAAGGGTTGGGTCTACAGTGGAATGAGTTTCAGAATGGCATGTGATTTAGGATTAAACCTGGACTCTGGAGGCATGAATAGCAAGAGCAACATAGACGAAACCGAGGAGGATTCCAGGCGGATCACCTTTTGGGGATGTTTCTTGTTTGACAAGTACGTTTTTTTTAATCACCCAGGCTAAACCAACAGTGGTACTAACTTTGTGCAGGTGCTGGTCGAACTACCTGGGGCGCTTACCACAACTCCCAAATACCATAATAACAGTCCCCAAATTCGAAGTTTTCCCAGTCGAGGATGCCGACATCTGGTCGGGATATACAGATTCTGGATTCAGCCAGGCTCATGCCCAACCTTCACGGACACGAGCAGTAAGCTATACATTCCATTCAAAATGTCATATCATTAAAACAGTCCTAACACCAATACAGGTTGCCCGGCAGATCACCAAACTCTGCGAAATCTCTAGCGATCTCATGAACTTCTTCTATAATCCAATTGACATGGATAAAGCAAAGGGGAAACAGGCCGAGTTGAAGAAGCTGAGCGAAATCCACCAACGACTTGAGACGTGGCGACGAGAACTGCCAAAGGAACTGGAGCCGAAAGAAGGGGGTTTGCCAAGTATGCTCGTAATGCAGTAAGTCCCAGGCCACGTGAACTTCCATTCCCATTTACTAAAAAATGGGTAGCATGTTCTTCCAGCTTCTCTACATCCACCTCTTCCGACCATTCCTCAAATATAATCAAAACACATCACCTCTACCGGCTCATGTATCTCCTCGAAAACTTTGCACACAAGCTGCAGCTATGATATCCAAGCTCCTCCGGCTCTACAAGCGATCCCACGGCCTGCGACAAATCTGCAACATCGCTGTATACATAGCACACTCTGCCTGCACAATACATCTTCTTAACTTGCCTGAGAAGAATGCGAAGAGGGACATTACGCACGGCGTCAAGCATCTCGAAGAGATTGCAGAAGGTTGGTTATGTGCGCGTCGAACTCTCGGTATTTTGAGCGTTCTATCCAAACGCTGGAAAGTCGAACTACCCGAAGAAGCCACCACCGTTCTCGCCCGAACCGATGCCAAATTCGGGCCGTGGGGCGATGTTTCTACACCAAAGACCGCAGTTCGCTCACCTGAGTCCATGTCAGACGAGCAAACTTCACCCGCACAGGTCTCACCCAGTCTCCAACCCTACACTATGCCCATGTCCAACACATCTACCACATTCTTCGACAAGCATGGAAATCCAATCGGCTCACTAACATCAGAAGCTGCCCATCGCACGTCCGAGGCACGTTCGCTCCCCCCAAACGACGCTCATGCTCTCGCTTACCCTCGTGTACAGCGACATCCTCCCGACACGCTCAACCCGTCTACGCCCTCAAGCACCGCCCCACACCGCTCCACCGATGGTGCCACAAGCACTGCGGGCAACTCTCCTTCGCAATTCTACGGTGGCGTTGATCAGTTGGTCCGCGAAAGCCAGGACTGGTGGCTGCGTGATCAGAGCCAGCTCGCTGTGGGCTTTGAGAACTGGAACTTTAGCCCTGATGACATTGCGAGCTGGTTTGCAGGAAATCAGTCAGCAATTGGGAGTCCAGTTCAGCCCGCAGGATTGGTGAGTGCTGCGGTTAACGGTAATGCTGCGGCTGTAAATGGCAATGGGAATGGGAACGGGAACGGGAACGGGAACGCAAATACCAATGGGGTTAATGGCGTGAGCAGCTTCGGGAGCGCCTTGAACACCTATAATGAGCACGAGTGGTACAACTAGCATATCGTCACTTTCATGTATGAGATGGGAGTCTTTTCAAGCGAACCAATTTAGCGTTGGGTGATCCGTTTTCCATGCGGAGGTTAACGACATATCTGGAGACGGCCTAATGATCAGGTCCTTTTTTTTTGGCCTAGATTGGGATATTTATATGTATAATCGAGGGAATGACAGGAGCATGGACAGGAAAAATCCTCTCACGAAGGTCATGGATGGTTTTCTGCGCATTATCATTTTTGCATTGAAATGACATGGTTTTTTTTTTAAAAAAAAGAACTTTCTTTGTTATGGCTATTCGATGATTGGTTTACCCAATGTGAACGCCAGTTGTGACATTAGAAATAAGACGGAATAAACGACAATCAATAGGTTGACTAGTCAAGCTAAAGTGGAAAAGCCGAACGAAGAGTTCTTGAAGCATTTTGGTGATCTCTCTCGCCTTTTCTCTCAAGTTAAACGTAACGCAATGCAGGCATCCATCATACATACAAACGATGCTCGAGAAATGAATCTTATTGCGTCCCGGTGAAGCGGTAGCTTCCAGTGTTGAAGGGGAGGATCTTATGTCTCCAAGATAATTCCAAATTCCCTATCTCTCGCTCGCTTGCTACACCGTGACGATAACCGAGTCTTGTCCTAGAAGTTATGTGAAACGGTCCTTTTTTCGCCTCAACATCTTCATGACCTTCTTACGCAGTGTCCTCTTCCATTCTCTCATCTTCCTTTTCCACTTGTCTGCCCTTCCCATCTGTCTATCCTCATTCCTCTCGTGGACATAAATTAGTACCCCATTGCCAGCCTTCTTCTTTTTCTCGCCTACGAGGGCACATTCGTCTCCTTCTCCCTGTATCTGCCCCTCCTCCACAATCTCGGGTGACTCCAAATTCGCACTGTTTTCGCCTGAGCCCGCATGCATGGCAGGTTCATCAAGCGAGAGCCGCTCGCGGAAGTGTGACGAAGACGCGAGACTGCGTTGCGAACCGTTGGGCGAGTGCGCACGCGCCTGCGCCGCACGGGTAACCGCATAATCATACGCGAGAGGCGTGAGCGGGTGTGCGCCCTCCGGTTCAGTTTCCTCAAGGTCATCCCAGTCGGCAGTGAAAGGCGCTGGGCGGAGAGGGACAGCGATGGCGGTGCCGACGGTATAGACTTCAATGTCTGAGGCCGTGTCTTTTAGGATTTGGAGGTAGAGACCTGGTTTCGAAATTGAGCGCGGGACTACCTGCTGGATGAGGTTGAAGTTGTCGGGGGAGGGTGTGGTATCGAAAGCCCCGTGTGAATTGGCTATTACGGGGTCCGGAGTAGGAGCTGCGTAAGACAAGCGGTGCAGATTTCGGACTGGGGTTGCTGAGCATAGCGCTGGGTAAAGAGGGGCCCTGAGGGGAGGCGGGTAGTGTTGATTTGTACGGCGGATATAGTCGAAGTGGTTGGGCGTGAATGGGGGTGTTGGTGGGTGGGAGAAGGGAGTCGAACGGCCTAGTCCTTGGTGTGCAAAAGCCGTATTATCCATCTCCTTGTAAGATGGAAGAGGTGTGCTGTTATTGATCTTGTTCTTCCCGTTGGCATTGCTGATTGAGCTAGCCAGCGCACTGCTGGTCGCATGACTGACAAGACTTGGGGGTGAGGTATTTGAAGAGCTACTCGCGTTTCCACTTTCAGGGCTTAGTGATAGTGGCATATCCGCCGTAACGATCTCGATATGGCTCTGCGGTCCCCGTGGCGTTTGTCCAAATAGAACATAAGGAAACGGGGTTGTTTTGCCTGGCACTAGAGGGTTATGTTCTCCGCCCAGACCACCAGCACCCAATATCATCCCATGAGGCCCCACCCGTTCTGCCAGCAATGGCATGGGATAGGGTGTGCTCATACCCTTACGTGGTGGTGCGGGGCTGGGGTAGCGGGCTTCCATGCCGTCGTCCACGGCATCAAAACTCGGACTGGGGGCATTGAAGTTGCTGTAAAAGCTCCTCCGAGCATCATATTGCGGTGCTGGTGAAGGATAGGAGCCCGGTATTGCGTATGGGGGAGATCTGGATAGTAAAGTCCTACGTCGTTGTATTTCTTCAGGTGTCGGCGTGGGCGCGTTGAGAGATGCAAGCTCTGGGATTGTTGTAGTGTTGTTAAGGGGGAGCGTTATGGGCGCCATAATCCTAATCTAACTGAGCGGTTAGTTTTACGCAATAGATAAGGCCTAGAAAAGAGGAGAAACTGTTGCTAGAACGGCCTTCACCCGTTTAGAGGAAGGGATAGAGGAGGAGGGCGAGATATCAAAACGAGATGGTTAGTAAACCCTCGGATATCTTCGAAGGGCATACAGCTCTCAGAAAAAGAGAAATGACCAACTAAGCACTGCAAAGTCCTATGGTATCCACCAACAGGATCTTCACCTAGTTGGGGACTTACACCTGACTTCACTAACAGATCAAGGTTACGTAGAAGAGAAGTGAATATTCGTGATGGAGGGTATTGAAAAATGAGGCATCGATGTGGAAGTTATGAAAAAATTAATGCATTTTAGAATGTGTGGGAAAAACGGATCAAGTGGAAAGATTAAATGAATATCCAGAGTAAAATTGCCCTGGGGAGAATAGGTTTGTGGAACGAACTGTTTGACAGATATGGCTCGACCTCTGAAGAAGTCGATACGGGAAGCATATGAATAGTAATACTTTTCACCAGGGTAACATATTCTGATTCAAGCGAGAAAGTCTTACTACCTTTTCAAAGCGCTAAATTCGCGCACTGTCTGCCTTGATGCCGAGGCCTTGACGACAATAGCTCAACGAATCCGGCATGAGAGGCCCAACACTTTTGCGGAGGAGGCTCAGGTGCGTAGTGAAAAAGTATGGGAATAAAATACAGCGCTATTCTTTGGTTGCTGTCGATTGATCTACATCAACAATTGGATCCTGAGGAACTTCAAACATGGGAACCTTCCTTGATGGTGACCCAAAGGGATTCTGTATCCCTAGGTATTCCTCGGAAGCCGGGTTCGTTTCTCCAATCGGTAGATTAGGTACCGTTCTTGATGGCAGATCAGATTCCCGGTTCGCTAGTTCAACTTTCGCTCCAAAACTGGTCAGTGCCGCTTCGTTCCCTTCGTACGGACGATGAGCATCCACTGTTTGCGGTGACGGTCGCACTTCAGTGCTTTGAGGTACAGGTTGATCAGATTTCTGTGTCTGCTCTTTCTCGAGCTCATTCGTAGATTCCTTCTCCATTTTGACAGCCTCTCTCCTGCGCCTCGCATTGGCAATAAGATCGTCAAACTGGCTTTTGTGCGCGCTCGCATGCGCCTGTCCATCGAAATCTTTCTTCATCACCTTCGGCTCCGCTACGTTAGCGCTCCCGCCCTGAGTCCTTTCCCATACGTCCAACTCTTTCAGCAATTCGCGTTTTGGTTTCCGGTTCTCTAATGCATCGCAATTCGAGTTCCAGAGGTGCATCCACTCTGTGTGTCTTCTTATTAGAAGCTCCTTCTTCCCCCATGTCGGTATCCCGAGTTCCTGTAGTTTCTTTACTAGAGCTTTTTGGTTGAGCATTGCATAATTGAGACCTGGTAAACGAGTGGGTGGAGGGGATGGTTCTTTCACTCTTTGGAGAACCTTCGTGAATGCGTTGCTCGCACTGTGCTACTCTTTTAGTGTTAATTATATAGTGATTCCACATGAACGTACCTTGATCGTGTTTTCCGCCCACCAGGCATAGGTGAGCCAGAGCACACATCAAGATGTCGCCAGAGCCGTATCTCAAGCATAGGCTCTTCACACATGGGGCATTTAACCAATCCTTCTATCTCCGGCTCAAATGTCTCATCCCTATCGTCTTCACTATCCGGCACTTCAATCGGCATCCAGTTCGTGCCGTTGCCGTGCTGGCTCAGTGTTCGGGCCTGTCGCGACCTCGTCTGCCTTGTAGGCTCCCCATATTCTATATCTGTGTCACCCAGTTTTCTCTTCCTGTTTTCGCTGCTCGCATCTGAGTCCGCTTTGTTCTGTTTTGCCAGCTCGAGCGCTGTTGGTCGAGCGTCCTGGAATCTGCTCACGATTTCTCGTACCGCGTAATTCGGCAGCAGCTTATCTGCTTGGCTCGCTGCTTTGCAGGTCGGACATTTCCCGTCGGTAGAAATGCACCTGCGTATGCATATTGAGCAGAATGTGTGCGAGCAAGAGGTGATGACAGGGTTGTCGTAGAATTCTTTGCACACCTCACAGCGCAAAGCTGCCTCAAGAGGTTCAAATGCGGGGAGAGACGTCGCGTGCCAGTCTGTGGAGTCGTGGATTTCAAACGTGGAGTCCATTGTGGATTGGGAGAATCTAGGAGGCGTCGTGGAGGGTTAGGGAGATAACGGCTTGAAAGGCGCGTTGTGCTTTCTCGACGCGATCGGCGCGCTGGCGTTCTCACGTGTGCGTGTCGTATTTCTCGTATTCTCAACCTTTGTCAGCGTTAACAGGAGCAGCCACCACGAAACTCGACTTCGATTGTTGAGGTATGTTCAGGCTGGAAAGAATGAGAGTTATTGATGGTTTTATCGGGGATTGTTGGGAAGTGCCAAATGATTGAGAAAAGCAACAGTTAACGTTATACTATCACGAACTAGCAGCACTCTGGCCTCACTTATATCTCTCTCTCATATTCCTTCATATCTACGAAAAGAACTCCCGAATACTTGAGTGAGAGAGAGAGAGTATATGTCTGTGTGTGGCTATATCCTTTCACACCTTGAGAATTTTTCAAGGTTTATGGTTTTTGGAAGACGATGTTTATGTATGTTTCTGGATTTGGTGCACTTTGCAAGCACGTCTGCTTACCATGACTGTAGATATTCGTCGGATAGTAATCATTTCTTTTTGTTAATCTATAATTTACTCATTATAGCCATGACCATCACTTTAAAATCCGATGTTCATCCCTGACGCCACCCTATGCCAACCACTTTAAACCCGAATAATCTCGGTTCTGCTCTTAACACCATCGAAGACGCAAGTGTTGTCTACTGGGATATATTGCTCTGTAATGGCCTTGATGATCTCCTGTGACACAATCCCGCCTGTCAAAGACGAAATATTGTGGAGTTCCGCGCCGCCTGCCCGAACCCTAAGCCTCTGTATTAGCCTCAGAAAGAAGTAGAACGGTGTTGGTGTCTCACAATTCTTGTACAAATGTTTCTATTCGTGTCTTAAGATCCGAGTAGTCCGGTTCGTCGACCACAATCCCAGCCTCCTTGATCAGATCATCGGCAATCTTAAGGGCAATACTGGTCACCTTCTCAGTATCTGTGTCCTGGTCGGTCTCACCAGGCATCTTCTGCTTGGCTCCAGGATCATCTTTGTTATGTGTTGCAACAAATGCGTCAAATGCTAGGAAAGCAACATAAAGCGGAACAAGGGAGTCGGGAAATGTGAGATTTTGAGCTACATTTATGTATCAGTGTTGTAGTGTTGATACGTTATATGGACTTACCGATAGACTTTGCCCTCTCTCCCCACTTAATCGCCTGACCTTCTTGAACCACATGGAATGGTCGTCCCCGCACTAACTTGATATGCGCTGCGTTCTTACAGAACGCCTCCACATCCTTCTCATCGATGGGAATTTGTCGTTCCATTGTCCTCTCCAGGGATCGCACGCTGTCGAGGATCTCTACGACATCTTTCCGCGCCTTCGACTTATATACATTCTGAAGCTGAATGTAATCCGCAGAACGTGCTTTCATATCTGGAACAGAGCCTGGTACTGGCAAGACGCCGTATTTTGCGTAAAACAACCCAATAGCATGGGCGATAACCCAGAAGCTGGGCGAGTCTTTACTCAACAGGACACACTCAGGTGTTTTGAATATCTCCTTCACGGCGCTAGAGGGCTCTGGTGGGTTTAAAGATTTCAGCACCGCTGCTACCGCTTCGTCGTAGTTCTCCTCTCCGCCTTCGGGATTGTCTATTCGCGCTGCTTTTGAAACAATGGTCCTGAACTCGGTCTTCTCTTTGTAATTTTGTGGTACCTGGCCGTCATGCTCCTTTTTCCACTCTTCTAGGTGGTGCAGTAGAATGGCAATATATGGAACATGACCATGGTCATCAGCAGCCATTGCATCCAAGCCAGTTGTTTTTTCCTGTGCAAATTGTATCAGCTCGGGCCATGGTTTAAGCAGTCGAAGATCCGAAGTGGTTTCGGAATCGGGATGTGTGTCTACAATTGGAAACGCGGGAGGTAGATGTATGGAGAAGTGCGAGTAGAATCCCACAGAGTGGACGTAGAAGACTGGAACCTGGGAGGCATCTGCGTGCGCCGAGAGTTTAGCAAGGAGCTCCGGTCGAATCGGCGCGGTTACAAGAATGAGCGTGTAAGGTTTGAGTACATTCGGCTTTGCAAGCCACGAATCGACAGGCTACATTGCCAGTCAGAATGTAAGCCTAAACAGACCGGCTAGAATACCTCTGAGATGAAGTTGCCCTGAACATCTGGATTCAGCTCCCCAAGAAGATTGCATGTGTGTTCAGCGCGGAGGCCTCCTAAATGTTGTTCCTCTAGGAAGAAGTTCACTCCCAAATCCGACTCGGACACCAACCCCGAGTCTTGTATTGTAAATGTCCCAATTCCAGGAAGCACCAAGTTCTTCAGGGTCTCGACACCGACGACGCCGGGACCAGAGTTGATAAGCAGGATGTGTGCTTCCTCGAGGGCCATTTGGCCTTTGGCACCCCATAGTCGCAATTGTCGGTCATATCTAACTGCGTCAGTAGCTGTTTGCGCGAGTTGAGGGCTTCCTGAGCTTATGCTAGCTTACTTCTTCTCCTTCGCGGTCGGTCCTTGAACGGGGGGAGGCAAGTCCGCCATCGTGAGCTTCGGCGGGAGGCTGGAGTATGAGCGGCGAAGTAGGCTGGCAAAGTAGTGTTTGTGTTTGGAATTGGGTTGCCTCCAGGCACCGTTGGAAATACTGCCAGGTGCCACCGCCTGTTCTGCCTGAGGCACGCTTTGACATTCATGCTAAGCTTTTGGCGGGGTATGTT
>JAAZQE010000192.1:0-23155 GCA_013620735.1 Clavariopsis aquatica
CCCTCGTCACTCTACTACACCACACTTTGTATGGATTAGGTGGGTGAGAATAGTCTTATGGGTAGTTTCTATCTGCCCTTTTCTAGAGGTCCAGAATAGGCCCAAAACGCCCCGGAAAACCGCACATAATCCTATGATAGAGCGATAAAATAGCACCGATAGGTGATAAGAAAAGGATCCGAACAGGCCTACTAACCTCTTGGAGAAAAATGTTGACATTTTCATGTCCTATATGGAGTGAAGTTAGCATGTTCTCATTTCCTATGTCCTTCAGATGCTGAACCATTTCATAGAGGATGGTGGGTTAATATGTTTCTTCCTAGAAGATGAAATATATAATTTTACAAATACCAGAAGTGATTAACAATACCCAAACCTATCTCCAGCCCAGTTCTAATCCCAGGTAGCCTCTAGCAATAGGCTCCAGAATAGTCTCTATCTACAGCCCGAGACTCGTTATGGCAATAGCCTTCCCAAAATTTTCATATCTCATCGCGTCGTCCAAGGTTTCAGTAGCAATAGGAATAGTAAGACCGACACAGGTTTCCGCTAAGAAATATAACACGGTGAGAGTGGATGGAAATGGCGAAATAGCCGCGGCAACGTTGAGCACAACGAAGCACAATGAACACAAGGTATACGAACCGACAGCCATGCATACCAGAGATTGAATCGAAGAACAAAAGCTCAAAGAAGGAAAACGAACACAGACGGAAACAACAAAGGAAGCCAGAAGTGGGTTTGGGAAATGATAGGCAGCAGTCACAGGGAGTATTTGCGGGGGCACAGTGATTCCAGACTTGCCCGGGTCTGAAGAGTACGTGTTCATTGCTTGAATTAATGCGTGCTCTAGTGAGAAATATTATCTTAGCTTTTGTACAGATGCAGATGTTGAGATGTTAGGGATGGGTGATAGATAAAAAAATGAGTGAATGTTGGTCGAGGAATGTTGGTCGAAGTCGAGCGCACATGGTTATTTCGCCAACTTTGTAACTCTATGTAGCGAAGCGGTTGCATGATATTTTAGTTGGTACGGAGGAAGAATTCTATGGTGGGGAACTTTGGTAATTGAAAATTCGGCACCCATACATTGTAAAATTTTTAACCAACTATATAGCGATTCTCAAATCTATTTCCGTCTATCCTACAGCAATCTCCTTATTCTGTCCTTCTAGAAAAGCACCAGAGGAGTTTCTAATATAATATCTACAAATTTTGTGTTATTAGGATACTCGCGGAAGCTATTTTGTGTTGGTATCTTCTATTACAATGGCTAACAATTATGCGTATCACAGGATTTCGTGGTTTAACCTTGAGATGCCTTAATATATTAGATTCAACCACCAATTGACTATTAGTTACCAAATCGAAAATCTATGGGAATTAGTGGAGTTTCGTAAATAAATGGGCAGATGAGGTTAGCAGAGGAAAGATAGTTCGAAGGTTGTTGTGTGAGTAAAAAGACCGACCGGCGAATAATGTGATATTCACTACTGTGTTACAACTTAACAGACCACCTCGTATGTCATTTTACTGTCTTTTGCTTTGATCCTTTGTTGAAACTTTCTCTTTCTCCTCGTAGATGATATTGTGTTGGCCCAGATGCCTCCATATCTAGCGATCTTTGTTTTGGAAAATGGAAGCATCTAGACCAACATATTTGCAGTCTCAGCAAATATTGGGTCCTCAACAAGAATTATTGAGGATACCCGTATAACATAGTCTGGTGGCATTAATATAGAAAGTGAGAAGGGTCAGATATGCACGAGACGGATAGTAGTGCGGGGTGATGCTAACTTTTGATTCGCTTATCAAGTTCTCTCATCCCTCAACGAACAGGGACTCAATGTTCGTCCTACAATACCATTTCTATAACTAAAACAATCCCAGATATTGGTGGCATGCTAGGATCAAGCAATTTTGTTTCTAATTTTCGATCACTCATTTAACTTCAGAGCCAACTCAAGTACCTCCTCTACACAATCTGGGAGGTTCAGGTTAGCGAGCAACGAGTCCTCTAAAGACTAACACCCGCAGCACCTGTCAACGAGCGGGGTGCATGTGCAGTTAGGGACCCGTACCAATAACGCCTCTTTATAAATTGTCAGTTTTCTATATGAACTTTGTTTCTAAGCTAGTACTGCCGTGTTACCATGTATTCATGTGTGCACTTCGTACACGCCACCTGAGTTAACGTAAGAACTACGCAACATCTAGTGTAACATCGGAAAAAATTTGATACTCAGTAGCTACTAGATTTATTGATTATTTGTATAAGTTCCGCCAAAATAAGTTTTACGCCTAATATTTACTGTAAAAGACACCGTGACAGGAAGTAAACAACAAGCAACTAGCATTTACGTATTGTATTTAGAATAATAAAAAATGAAATGAAGGAAAAGTAGGATGATGATTGAAAGACATATTAACCTAACAAAGCTTGTACAAGCTATTCGATATGGAAGAATTATTTGACTAAAGCATCGTTTACATATAAAGAGCAACATGTAACCTATTAACAGTACTTCTATATAATCTTTATTTTTAAGCTATTATAAATTACGATTTCCTTCTGTATAAATACTAGAGGTAAACATCATAGATTTTATATTTTAGTGTAAGCAATTGCTTACTCTTACTCCCTATATCCGTAATATCAAAGCCCCCCTTTTTTATTTAATGTCTTTTTCTTTTTAGGTAGTTAAGCAAAAAATCAAATTACAGGTATATTATATCATAAAAGAGGAAGTTGGACAATAAGAACAGTAGCTTGGTGCTGTTAATTTATTCACAAGGGAAGTATGGCTCCAGGTGGATATTAATCTAAAGACAGACCCACACAAGCATGCCGGACGAGTTAGTATGGGAACCTTGTTGGTGTAAATCTCCATGCGTATATGCATATCTCTTTTATGCACCAAGTATTGTTGGCAATGAACCCTGACGACTGCGATGTGCTTTAGTCAGTCTTGGCCGCAGATATTGACCAAAGACAGCATATCCCAAACATCGAATGCACTATTTAAACCTCCTCACCTCCGTAGTATACAATCATTATTCTTCACCTTTGATTGTCATTTCCAATACTTTCAACACTAGGCATAGCTACATTAAGATTTCTTAACGGAGAAGATTTTCCACAAAACATTCACAATGTCCGATTATACTGGCCCAGGGATTTACGAAATTATCCCATATCATGCACAGACCATGGGCCTGAACGTCTGGAACGGAGCCACGACTGCTGGTGCCGATCTAAAGATATAGTACGTTGTCCCTTCCACCTAAGGGGGGCCCTTTTTCAACCTCCACACAGCATAACCGCTACATATGTGCATTGCCTACAGTTTTAAGATATCGCTTATTAGTACCTAATGTTCAATAGCGCACGAACTCCGAATGCAGAAAATATGCAATTCGAAATTGTAGCAGCAGGAGGCACGAACGGGAAGCCTGAGATAGGCGATCGCGAATATCATATCATAGCCGTGAACTCCGGTCTTTATGTGGCCATGAATAGTATGTTGGATATGCTCCTATCGGTGGAGAAACATAACATTCTAACGAAAATCTGAAACAGCTGTTGAGAAAGCAACTGTAGAACTTCGTCCCCCAAAACACAGCAGCATCCGCTGGAAGATTGTATATGCTGGAAATGGAGCGTATTAGTAAGTTCTATTGTCGCCTTAAAACGAATGAGCATGCATTAATGTGTGCAATGACAGCATCAATAATGTGGATGGCCAGAAACAGCTCAACGTGCGGGGTTCTGGCACGGCTTCAGGAACCGAGATTATCTCATATGCCAATACACCAGCAGCAAACTCGCAATTCTTGCTCAAGGCGGTCTGATTCAAGTGACGGTAATGTTATTTCACACTGTACTTCAAGGAGTGGTTTTACAGCCAGGGTCAGGAAGTCAGCGGAAACACTACACTCACTTACTCAAATCCTATGTTGTATCTGGATATGTTGTCTGCGAACTTATTGTTGTTTTTAGCATGTGCTTTCTACTTTCTGCCACCTAGTATCGCCCATATTGAATAATCAAGGCCAGATTGTCTACAATTAGTTGTATAACCCGCTCTACGTCAAGGAAATGTACCTCTTCCTACTAACCATGTGTGTTACTAATTATATCTTACATTGGGATGATATATAGCCATGATGATAATTTCAGAAATAGCGAGGTTATACCTAAAAATGACTATTTCTATCCGTACTCCGGCATCAAAATGCATAGTATTTCTCCTCACCAGTCATATTATAATGGTGGAAAATGGAAAAGAAGTTCATATTCCTATTTCATCCCGATCTACGAGATTCGGATGCTCTTTCGACTACCCTGATTTCTCATGGTGTAGAGTATTACGCATATGGAAATATGAGTATTTGTTTAGAAAGGATTTCGAAAACAATAAACCAAGGACTAAAACAGTAATGAAAGCCTCCTGAACTGCAATACATTTACAAGGAAATCTCCTTATGCATGTTTAGCAACGTCTTGATATCCGAAACCACATGATCAACTGTTTTTCCAGAATCAACAGGAAGACAGTCTGTCTCCTCAATACCCAAACCCTCATATGCATTTGTTTGGCTCTCTAAAAGATTGGGCGACATGTAATGACCAACCCTCTCCCTCATCCTCATTTCTAATTCCTCCTTCTGACACTGTAAATCTACAAATACTATATCAGAAGTACTACTGCTCAAGCAGCGGAGCAGATCCCGGTATAACTTCTTCAAAGCCGAGCAAGCGACGATGACAGTATCATACCCAAGTTCATCGAGAGACTCGGTGGTCCGCCGTTTAATCCTCTCTAACCACGGGATGCGATCGGAATCAGAGAGGGCAAATCCAGTTGTCATACGTGAGATGGCATCAAAGGTATGGAGCTCATCGGCTTCGATGAAAGCGACGCTCAAATTTTGTGTAAGGGACTTTGCAATAGTAGTCTTTCCACTGCCACAGGGACCGGCAATAACAATCACTTGTTTAGTCTTCTTCACTTCGACATAAATTGGTAGCGATACCTTCCATGCTGAGGTCAAGAACTGCTGCACAAACTTTGTAACGAAGCCCTGATCCAAGATTGGAGCATTCTCAAGCGACCAAGAAAACTCACGAGCCGTTGTTGTTTCATATGTACGATAGTTAGTGGGAAACGAATCGCGGTCATACTTAGATGCGAAAAACTCCAAGAGTTTTATTGGAGGATTAAGCACCGGGTCTGGATTCGATCCTCGCAGCCTGCAAACCCACTCTTTGGGCTCAACCTGGTCAAAGATCAAGCCTGCATTCTTCAACGCTGGAAGCAGATCATCAGTCCAGCTGAAGGTCTTAGCATTCGTCACATTTGCGACTATAGCCCCAGCATCGGAGAGGGCGATCTCAGTTATTGCTTTAGCAACAACATCAACAGGGGTCCACGAAGGTGTCTCGTTAAGTCGCGGAAGCGCGCCCACAGTGAGTGCCGTTTGCATTATTAGTGGTATAGCTTCTGTCGCATTCCAGATGCCGTGTACGGTATCGGCAACGATCTGGCCGACTCTGAGGACTCGTGCTCGTATTCCTGTGATTTCTGCTGCTTTCATGCACAACTTCTCCGCAACGAGTTTGGATTGAGCATAGCCCATATTTTGTGCCCACGTAAGTTCTGGTAAGGACTCTGGGGTTTTAGAGGAAGGGCATCTTGCGACAGTGCTGACAGAGGAACAAAAATCGAAGGAAGCAGGTGTGGGACCGGTGGCAGCATGGCAAAGATCGAGAAGATGACGAACACCGGCGATACAATCTTTTTCAAATGAAGAAAGACCCAAGTTGAAGTTGACAGACCAGGCGCAATGTATTACACTCCGAAGACTCCGTGTTATCTCGGAATATAGGGAGTCAGTAAGACCTAACCGCTGGTCGGCTAGACTAGCCTGGAAAGCCATGATTTTTGACCGAGCGGCGAGCGGTAGGGTATGGTAAATCTTGCGTTGGAGAAGAGACCGTTGGACACGTTTCATAGCGTCCTCTGAATCGCGTGCGCGAACGAGGCAATATATTTTGGTTATGTCGGAGCGCATGGAGAGTTGCGCGATAACGTGGGCACCAAGTGAGCCTGTGGCTCCTGTAACAACCTTGACTATCGTCAGTACAACTCAATGTTCAAAATTTTGGAATTGTTCCTTACCACTGAATAACTTTGAGCTTGTCGTGAGAAGTTGCCGTATTTGTCTACCAGCCTCTGCATTTCATCCTCAACCACCACCTTCAAATTAGCTTCCCCTATTCTTAAACTAAAAAGATATGTAGCCAAGGCCGAAATAGACGGATTTTCAAATACAACGTTTTGGCCAAGTTTGTTGCCACCAATGTCAAGGGTCTTAAGAATCTCGTTTCTCATCTGAATCGACTGTAGTGAATCGAGACCAAGAGAGAAAAAATCGGTTGTTGGCCCAATTTCACGGGCCTCTGGTATTAACTTGACAAGAACCTTTTGGATAAAACTCTCCAGGTCTGGCAAGGCTAGCGCCTGCAGACTGTCCGAGGATGTAGCAACCGCATCGTATTTCTCATTGATCTCCTCGGCGAATTGCTTGTAAAAAGCCTGTCTGATAATACTGCCTTTATCTGTTCTTGGAAATTCGCAATCATGGGGCAGAATCTTGATCATGTCACTCGATATACGAGCATACGCCTCGGCATTCTTATTCGCCTCCTCGATAACAGGAAATATAAGATCAATTATTGCTTCTTCGCTAAGATCCTTGACTGCCGGTGATGGCACGATGAGCATTCCCAAATATGGTCTTGCAGACCCAAAGATGATTGTCTCAGTAACTGCTTTGTGTGATCGTATGATACCTTCCATCATTACGGGGTTGAATTTCTCGCCGTTCACTAGTACAAGTGTATCGTCAAGTCTTGCGATATACTTCCATGCCGCTGGGATTGTGGGATGGGGCTCAAAAAGATCCTTGGTGGCGTAGCTTCCATCTGGCTTATTCGAGGCCACTTTCGAAGGCCATCCATCAGAGACTGTACATTCGAAGAGATTTGGCCCTTGTGGGATCCATTTGAGGAAGGGCTTTAATTTTTCGTTCTCGCGCACATAGTTCCAAGCCTTGTCACCTCCGGGTCGAAATGATGTCATCAGTTGCCCGACCTCTGTTGCACCATAGTGACCAACAAGATTCACACCCTTCTCCACGAGAAGATCGCCCAGCACGTCTGGGCATGCACTCCCGCCATACATGACAATCTTTAACTCTTTCAGAAGTTCGAGTCCCTCATCGGTCTCAGCAAGTAGTTTAAGGGCATAGGGAACCCCGTAAAATATCTCAAACTTGTGCTTTCTAAGGATACTCGTGAGATGATTCTGAGTCAGAGGCAATTCGGCATTATATAAGTGTATCGACTTTCCAGAATATATAGCGCGGAAAAAGTTGCAGATGCCGTGGTTATGGTAGAGCGGAAGTGTGATAAAGGCTTTCATGTCCATGCTGAAGGCGTAGTTGGCGATAGCGTTTTTGTGGGGCTGATAAATTGGTTTGGGGAGTCCGGTTGAGCCTACATTGAGTGAGCATTGAGTGAGCTAGACAACAAAAAGTTTGTGGAGAAGGGAAACTATACCACTAGAATGAATGATGTAAACAATGTTGAGAGACTCAACCTTGGCATCCAGTTGGTAATCCATGCAAGTATCAGCATGAACTTCTATTGAGAAGTTGTAAACAGATTGATCCGCAATCTCAATGATCTCGAGGTTTGAATTGTTCTGTTTGGCGGAAACCCCAAGTCGTAGGTATCTTGCATCAGCAATTAGATATGTGGCCCCGGTGGTCTCCACTAGCGAAGCCACAGCTAGATGTGAAAGGCGCGTGGACAGGAACAAAACCGTATGGCCGAGTTTTGTGAGCGCAAGCATGGTAACCAGATAGTCTAGATTGGATGGACCAAGAAGGGCCACTGTTGTGGGCTTTATTGCTGACGAAGTGCGAGATGGAATCCATGTTTGATAGTGTCTTGCTGTTCTATACGCGAACACGTCCAGCTGACGCATAGAGTAGTCGATGAAGTCTACCCCGGCAGAGGGATATGATACGATGGTGGCATGAGGATTTGTACGAGCTCGATGTCGTACGAGGGCATCGACTGTCTGGATAGAAGACTCATCGACAGATATTTGTGATTGCACAATTGGCTGCACAGTGGATTCTGGTGTGAGATTGGCATGCAAAATTGCTGGCAAGGCAACTTGAGCCGGTGCCATGATGTTGGGAGAATTGAAATGAAGGGTTGGATTGCTTCCTGAGTGAGGTAATGGCCACATCATAAACCAAAATCATGAAATATTCAAAAGAATGATTTGACGCATAGAGTGGATGGGTTTCGGACCAATCCATGTTTCCGTTACTACATACGCCATTTCGTCCCCTCTTCGGCCACTTGTTCATATCATTGGGTCGGATTATAATCCGTCAAGAATCCGGTCCGACACGCCACCAGGGTCCATCCGGATGCACGGGCTGCAATTACGGCACGTGATATTTCCCCGGATTCAGCCAGATGGGGTTACACTTCTCCGCAAAGCCAAGTTCAATAGCTTCGCTTGAGGCCTCCGGGCCTGTTTATATAGTCCCATATGAACCTAACATATCCTCACCCTTTTGTATCGAACTTACAATCGTCTTCAATTGTCAATATGTCTGTTGCACCCGAGAAAGGCGAGATCCAGTTCATCGACGACAAAGCAGAGTCTGTCGGTGCTCCCAAAAACAACCAAATCATTGAGATCGACAATTTCCAAGTCCTAGGTCTAAATCCTGATGATGCAGAGTTCTACAACAACTTTAGCGAGGAGAGGAGGAAGGGCGTGATTCACAAGGTTTGTCGCCAACTCATTGACCTCTAGCTTCAAGTACCTGATGCATTTATTATAGGTGGACATTCGCCTCGTTCCCATGCTTGCGATCCTCTACTTGGTCTCGCACATCGATCGCGCTAATATTGGCAACGCAAAAATTGAAGGATTAGTCGAAGACCTAAATCTCACAGGTGTCCAGTGGAATATAGTCTTGTCTGTCTTCTTCGTGCCTTACGTGTTGCTCGAAGTGCCCTCCAACATGCTGTTAAAGAAATTCAAGAGACCTTCAGTGTACCTTGGTATATTGATCACGATTTGGGGAATCATAATGACGATGATGGGTGTCGTGAAAGATTTCACTGGGTTATTGATAACTAGGATTCTGCTTGGTACTTTTGAGTAAGTTCAGTATTCTCGCTGAAATGTCTGAGGATAGCTAACAAGATAATCCATAGGGCCGGATTTTTCCCAGGTGCTGTGTACTTGTGCTCATACTGGTATATGCCCAAAGACCTCGCTACCCGTATCTCATACTTCTACTGCGCTTCCGCTCTCTCTGGGGCTTTCTCTGGTCTTTTGGCTGCGGCGATCGCCAAAATGGATGGTGTAGGAGGATATGAAGGGTGGAGATGGATATTTCTGCTCGAGGGTATTGTCACAGTCTTTCTCGGAATCTCGTGCTTTTTTCTGTTGATTGACTCGCCCACGCTTTCGAAAAAGTGGCTCAAGCCTGAAGAGATTCGGTTTTTGGAACTGCAAAGGTTTATCAAAGACGGTGGGGCTTTTAGAGAAGAGAAGGAGAGCACCTCTCATGTCAGAGATCTCAAGATGGTATTGTGCAACTGGCGCCTATACATGCAGGCATATATTTTGCTTTGTATTTCTGCTTGCTCATATGGTATGTGGATCACAGTTGTCCTTTATTTGCAACCAAGTCTAACGTCATGGGTAGGTACCAAATTTACCCTTCCGACCATCACGAAGGCAATGGGCTTCACCAACACGAACGCGCAGCTCATGACTGTTCCGCCCTATATTTGTGGCGCGATATCCGCGATCGTATTTGCTCGTCTCTCGGATCGATTCTATTGGCGCTTACCTTTCGTTGCAATCCCTTTAGCATTCATTGCGGTCGGATACTCCATCATCATCTCATTTAAAGGAGATTTACCCAACAATGTTGGTGCTTCTTTCTTCGCCCTTATATTAACTTGTGTAGGCATCTACCCAGTTCAACCTGCAGGCTCGTCATGGGCGTCTAACAACTTGGCTCCAACGTCGCGTCGTGCCATTGGTGTCGCATTCAATATATGCATTGGCAACATTGGCGGTGTCATTGGATCATATATGTATCTAGAGTCTGAGAAGCCAAAGTATTACACTGGGTTTGGACTATCATTAGCCTTTGGGGCCACCGGCTTCATTGTGGCGTTTTTGTTGGAGGCGAGCTACAAGTGGGGTAACAAGAGGAAAGCCAGATTATCGGAAGAGGAGGTCCGAGAAAGATATACCGATGAAGAGCTTAGGGACATGGGCGACAAATCACCTCTCTTCAAATATGTGCTTTAAAATATCCTATTTGGTATGGAAGGACTGGACCCTGTAAATATCTTGTCGCGTGGCAGCATGTATAGAGTTTGGCAACACCCATCATCGAGAAACTGGGTGAAGACTTTAGACAAATAATAGTTAGGTGGTATGATAAAGATCCAAATGTTGTGTCTTATAAAAGATCTAAGATATTTTAGTCATGAAATACAGGTACATAGTTACAGAAGAGTACTATTTGGGCTGTCAACTACTTCACCAAAGGCATATTTCACCACCCCGTGGAAGCATCATTCAAAGTAGGGAAATAGCCAAAAGCGGATGAATCAAGGTCAAGCCAGTCAGTTGTTTGCCAGTCGTCTAGGAGATCTGGCATGCCTCCAACAGTGGAATCCAGGGGGCTTCCAAATACAGGCTCCCAGTTCTGATTTTCTGGTGCGACAACAGTGTCCAAAAATGATGATGAAGTCTTGCCATTGCCTTGAGAGTTTACCGATACATGGCACAAGCG
This sequence comes from Clavariopsis aquatica, assembly GCA_013620735.1. Classification (NCBI taxonomy): domain Eukaryota; kingdom Fungi; phylum Ascomycota; class Dothideomycetes; order Pleosporales; genus Clavariopsis; species Clavariopsis aquatica. The sequence goes on from JAAZQE010000192.1 coordinate 10,918, forward strand.
AACTGGTTGGCGTGCTGTCTTCCTTTTGGCCTCGGTTCTCAATTCCTTCAGAATAATGCTATATCTCCGGCTTGGCGAGTTGGTTGCTGTTGCTTGTTCCAGGTGTCGCACGCAGCGTTCGGCCAAATCGAACATTTTCTTGTAACCTTGATCTTCGACACTTGTGATCTCGCTTTGCTGAATTGCCCACACATAAACTACAGACAATGCGCAGAAGCACACATAGTGAGTCCACCAGAATGCATGGAACAATTTTCCATCCCGAGCCATGCGATCGACGCTTTCTAAAACTGACTGTGCAGCAGTGATGCACTCGTTTATGCTCTCCCTCGCCATATCTCGCATTTCATCGCGATGGCGAGTGGCACTCTTTAATAAAAATGGTCGATGAGCGAGCATTACAGCGTGTGAGTAGGCGAGCTTTAATGCAGTTGCTTGCCTACGGAAGCTCGAGATGAGACTTGATGGGTTGATTGCACCTAGAAAAGGAGGCAAAGCTGCTTTCCAGTTTCGAAGCTCTTGGCCGAGTTGATGCGAAGCAGCAATACGATCATGATCTGGGATATTTTTAATGGAATAGACTTCTCGAGATATTCTCTCAGCAATCTGAGCGAGCCTGATCATAAATTAGTAGTGGGAGGAAGCCTAACCATTGCAATCGACATACTTTGCATGGTGAACGAGCGAGTCAACATGGCAGTCATCGGCCCCTACACCAATTGGCCCAGCTACTGACATGTCTTCGTCGTTGATAGAGTCTGGAAAATGTTGGTCGATATCATCGTCATGGTAATGTCGTGGCCTCCCGAATATGACGCCCAAGTACTTGTCTAGGGTATATGCAACCCAAAATGTGCGCTTCCTGCATTGGTCCTCGATGTAATCTCGCTTGCGAGTGAGGCGATTACTACGGTCACGACGATGGAGTCCTAAAGCAGATATTATTTGGAGCGTGTGACCAAAGGTATACCAGGCCTCATTCATACGTGAACTCATCAAAAGATAGAGCACTTGGATTAAACGTGCTTGGGCAGATTCAAGTTTTGGGAATCCTATTTCTGAGCCGGTCAGACGAGAGGCTTCAGAGAAAAGCCCATCGCACTGTCTGAGTGGTGTTTCGTCATCTGTAGGTAGCAGCGAATCCCCTCTAGCCTTTTGTTCGTGAAATGTAGCGATTGCTAGCACACAGAGGGTGATAGCGGCCTGGGGTCGGCTAAGGCCGCCCCATTCTGGGCTCGCCACACCTTTCTGTGGGTTCTGTTGAAGGGCCGTTTGTACCCAATTCTCAACAGTTGGGCGGTGTAGTATGCGGTACGTAGCAATACATACATCAAAGTAGAGGCATACTAGCTCTCGCGCTTTCAATAGCGATGGGGTTTCCACGCTTCCCTGGCTCTGAAATGGTTTGTCGCCGGCGTGAATGAGGAGCTGAGTGTCTTCGTTGAAGCTCGGAGCTCCATTAACAAGTGCCTGACTGGCTTGATTGCTCGAAAGGCGCTGCCAGGCACGTTGAAGAAACGAAAGACCAGATGTAGAGTCAGAATACTGACCCGAAATTTCCAGCTCGGGTGAGGCACGTGAGGGAGGCACATCATCAATTACAATCACATGTTGATTTGGGGTGGTTGTATTTAGTTGGCTCTCCATCGAAGGAAATCTAGTAGACAGTCAGAACAGTCATTTAATTTACAAAATAGCGCCGTACACACTATAAGGCATTGTATCAATCGGTGGATAGTATGCTACAGACCACACCACATGCATACCTACGTTTAGCAGAGAATTGACTCACCCTGCGGCGCAAAGCTCAGATTGATGTCTCCTAGCCCCCTGAACACCAGCGTGTGAGGGGAGATGCACCGTTTGAACTGGTGGGGGGTTTGAGGGGGAATCGGAATGGATCTCTGTGCTGGCGCATACAAGCCCCGAGGGGGGTAGTTCCTCTTCGGACTGTTGCCGAGGAAACGAACTCTGTCGTCGACGGCTTTCATCGATTGGAAGCCATCGACTATCCACAGGGGACTGTTCGAGGGCTCTATTCCGAATAGGCGTGGGAGGCCTACCACGGAGGTATTGTGCCTCGTACAGACATGGAAGACCACGTCGTGCGCAGCTAGCACAGGGCTGAGTACCAGAGCATTTCGCCTTCTTTGCTCTGCAAATGTCGCATGCACGCGTCACCTTCCGCTTCTGAGGGGGGTCCTGGGAAGCATCGACAGACGACCGCTTCCTCAGGAGGTCATGTGGTGTGCGAGGGGTTGCAGGGGAGGCATTGTGGTCGGTGTTCATCCCTGCCATGGGCGAGGCCGGATTTCGTGGTAGTAGTAGTGAGGATGCGGAGGGAGCGGAGACCTGGGGTCGGAACGGAATTTGAGACGGCACGGATTGTCTTAGTATGTGGGGAAAAGGGTCAGGATTACCGGATCCCCTCTCGGATTTATGCACAATATCCGGCCTACACGCATTTCCGAATTTCGTTCCGAATCGGAATCACCCATGTCCAGGAACAGTGTTTTGCATGGCCCATGAAAAGGGTAGACTTTGGTTCTCCAACTTCTGTCCCAATTCATCCATCTCTCCTGCAAACACATTCCCTCAAATCTCCACCATGCCTCTCCCAACCCACTTCACCCTCAACACAGGTGCCAGGATCCCGGCAGTCGGGTTCGGAACCTGGCAAGCGGCCCCCAGTGAAGTTGAGCGCGCTGTCAAGATTGCTCTAGAGACGGGATACCGCCACATCGACTGTGCAGCAATCTACCGAAACGAAACCGAGGTAGGGGCAGGCATCAAGAGCAGTGGCGTTCCCCGTTCAGAGATCTTTCTCACAGGGAAGCTTTGGAACTCAGATCATGCGCCTGAGGACGTCGAGGCGGCATTGGACAAGACACTGAAAGATCTCGGAACCGATTATCTGGATTTGTTCTTGATGCACTGGCCTGTGTACGTCCTTACTACGATATCTTGTGTAAGATTTGGACTAACCACGACGCAGAGCTTTCAACGGAGAGAAAAGAAAATTCTTTCCACTCAAAGAAAGCGGGGTATTCGACCTCGTACCCATAGAGCCAGCAATAACCTACGCCGCCATGGAAAAGCTCCTCGACACAGGAAAAGTCCGCGCAATCGGGGTCTCCAATTTCACAGTTGCACAACTCGAAACCCTTCTCAGTAAGACGAAAGTGGTCCCAGCCGTTAACCAAATCGAAGCACATCCCTACCTCCAGCAACACACTCTCTTCTCCTTCTGCAAGTCAAAGAACATTCTCATCGAAGCATACTCGCCCCTAGGTAACAATCAGACGGGTGAGCCTCGCACGGTTGATGACCCTTTGGTCGGTATGCTGGGCCAGAGACTGGGCATGGATGGTGGGCAGCTGCTGGCGACCTGGGGTATTCAGAGAGGAACTGTGGTATTACCGAAGAGTGTCACACCATCAAGGATAAAATCAAACCTTCAAGTGAAAGAGCTTCCGCAAGATGCGTTTGCGGAACTCACTGGACTTGAGCGACACAAGAGGTTCAATGTACAGGCCAGGTGGGGATTTGACATATTTGAGGAATTAGGCGAGGAAAAGGTGAAGAGAATCGCAGAGCAGGCGGCAGAGGAAAACAAAATCAAGTTCACTGTGTAGACTATGATATCTTTCATAGCTCATTACCAGCACGGATGATAATACGTTGTTTTTAGCCTCGTCATAACGATCCTCGGGATGACCTCAGGCAAGGACATTTGAATGCCAAGGACTCTAGCACCTGCTTACTGCAGTCTAGATTATTGATTGACAAGGTGAAGGTCAAAACTTTTAGTGATAACCAACTGCTTCTACTAAAGTCTACCAAGTTTTGGGCCCAAATATCTCACCCTCCGAAACCAGCTTCCTATACGCAGTATTGAGGTAGTCCTATACATTCAGTCAGCACTCTTCTTCTAAATCTAATGACAAATCTTGCCTTAGTCTCAAACGGTTTGATATTGCCCCACCACTGTGGAATTGGATAGTTCTTGAAGGTTATTGCAAAGAAAATAACAATGGTAGCTATAACTAGTCCAGTGTCCAGACCAGCAGCAGTAATGTAGTTGTACTTGTGCCACCAACCCGGCCATCTTCGCATGATCCAGTAGTTGAAGATCAGACCCACGATGGCCCAAGACGAAAAGCTTATCGGTGCTGCAGGTGGGAGCCATCCCATCGCTCCGAGCATGACAGGGGCATTGAGATATCTAGCAGGTGACTTTGGAGCAAAGCGCATGAGCCCGTAGAAAAATATTGGGAGGAGAGCGCCAAGTAGCCAGTAAAAATGTATGGCTGCATACGTGGATCCAGGACCAAACATTCGGTGAGGCCCAATGACCCCCCAAGTAATACTGCTAGAAAAAAATGCTCGGCCGTTGGGACACGTGAAGTTTCCCGCTTGGAGACGCTTGCAGGCATCTGGGATGTTGCCCAAGGTCCAGTTCATTACGGCAATCTGACAGAAGCATGCCCATATAGCCGCAACAACTTGCGCCGTAAAAGCAGTCTTTGGTGGCACTTTCATGTAATGCGCTAGTTTGAGATCACTAGAGAACATCTGTGCTTGCCCGAGGATGATGGTACTATAAACCTTGAACAACATGACTCCGATCGGTTTCCCAGGAATCATATAACCTGCGATGAATGGAGATATGATGTTGAGCGATAACTGGATGTTCGCGATGCCGTAGATCATGCAGCATGGGATGAGGAAGAAAAGTGCGACGAGTAGCGAGACAAAGTAGCCCCACCAGGGCAGTTGTGAGTCATATGCAAGGACCGTAGCAAGGCCTAGTATGACAGATATGAAGAGCAAGACCCCATACCACCAATCAGGACATGGTGCATACTTCTCCATGAGCTTCATATGAATCTGAAAAAGTAGTTAGCGCGAAAATGGTTGGCGAAGACGTTCCTGAACAAACATCGGGTTCTTGATTCCGTGCAGCCTTAAACCGGTACCATATTTCCTTGCGATGGAATACAATGGCGTGTACCACTGCGGCAGTAAGTGCAGCGAAACTAAGACCATAGTTGAGAGCAAAGGTCGGAGCGAGGAACATGGGTGAGTACTCCTTGTATTTTGCGAGATCAAATGTAAAGTCGGATCCTAGCACACGAGTCACATTGTAGGGATTTTGAGTATTGTCGAATGTTTGTGTTGTGCTGACTGGAAGGTAATCAGAATAAAGCGAACCAGTGAATGTGATTCCAATGGTGCTAATAATCACAAAGACAATCAATCCAATAAGGGTGTTAATATGCGCATGGGCTGGAGCAAGCAAAGGATCTAGCAGATAACTCGTGACGTAGGTCCAATCGAAGGTTAATGGGATCAGACTCAGACCTGTAAAGCCGCCAAAGAGCTGGTTTAGTACCACGTTATTTGGTTGAATCCTGTAGTAAGATTAACGAGTTGTTTTTAGGTTTCAGGAAATTAATTACCATGTCACGAAAGCGAATACGCTAAGGCCTTGCCAAATCACGGCCGGAAACCAATGATACAGAAACATGCCAAGTGTTACATAGCAGAAGAATCGATTACGAGATATAGTCCAGCCGTTAGTACTCAAGTTCTCTGCTGGATTTTTGCTGTGTAGGGCGTTCAGAAGCGCCGTATTGGAGAACTGACTCGGCCAAATCAAGGCGGCAGGCCATACCTACCATAGTGGTCAAATTGGTGTATCTAGGGATGTTATCATTCTTTCCCAATAGTACTTACCAAGAAGCGACGGAAGAGGCCGGCCATGGCAAGCCCAATCACTTGGCTACTCACGGTGAATAAAATTTGGAACCCCCACGACATCTTGATGTTGTAGAAGGGTTTCCCGAGTATGGCTAGAATGGCATTTGTGGAGTAGGCAAAGTTGATGCTTATTCCAGCCATTAAGGTGATTACTGAGTGCTCTTTGATATTGAAGGGACCGGTATTCAACGTCCATTGTATTCCGAAGGTAGTGAACCTCTTTGTTGGGGCAAACCTAGCCCATAACTGCCCACATGGGTAGACGACTCTATTTTCCATCAATTCTCATTCCGAGCAGATCTTACAGATAATTTACATACAATAAAATAACAATGGGGGGGAAATTTATTGCTGGGCTCCTCATCGAAAGGAACATGTTCAAACCTGAGGCCACGGTGACAAACATCATGCCGAGAAACCATGCTCGAACAGTGTTGGCAGGCTCTTCGCCGTCAAGGTTGTTGACAGCAGCCCGAACCTCTTCATAGGGCGAGTTTTCGATGAAATCCTCTTGTGCCTTCCTGACTGCTTCGGGGTCGCTTCCATGTGTCGCTGCTAGCAATTCATCGATTTTGTCCTGGGGCAGGTTGGGGTCCCATTGGTGCGTCTTTTCTGTAAGTATCGTGGGAGATATAGCAATACCTGTAGCCGTGGAGTGCAGGCCCTTTTCGTTGGGCAATTCACTCATTCTCGCAATAGCCTGAGAGGTTGAGGTGAGAATGTAGAAGTAGCACGAGTAACCAGGCCGATTCTCTAGTTGCAAATGTTAGAAATCCCTACCAAAGAAAACGGATTTGAACAATGGCGACAGCGTCTCCACAGAGAGAAGGATGAAGATTGGAAGGTTGATGAGGCCACGAGGGTAAACAGGGCGGAACGACGCTTTTCCCGAATTGGTAGGCAGTACTGTAAAATGCAGGCCGACGGCAGCATACAGGGTCATAGATTAAGTCGGCGCTCTGGATTTGGCTCGCTGGATTTGGCTCGCAGGATTTGGGCTGCTATGATCAACTGGTGGATAGAATTCGTCGTCTGAATAAATCTCAGCCGACGTTGGCATTCTCCTTGATGTGCAATATGCATTCATGTTCTCAGGGTAGCGAGCTCAAGGCTGCTTCTGACGAGAAAGATGCTGTAGTGGCTCTGCATCTACCGGGAAATCGACAACGGTGCAGAAAATCTCTCCGTATCAGCGGAGATAGACGGGGGTTTCGATATCCTAAACCAAAGGCGGGAAACGATACTTGCAGGGTCTACGGCATATGAAGCATGAATGGATAAGCAAACTATCTGACCACACTTCGCAAGCCATTTACCTGTACTGCCGACTCCAAATTGATGTCATCTGTCATGCGCAAAGATCGTATCTGTTATGCAGCTGGCGCTTTACCAAGGGGCATCATTCTTGAATCCTGTACGGGAAAGAATAGCGTTGCACCATGTCGACGTCGTAGCCAAGGTGATGCTGAGAATAGCCCCACGTACTGTTGACTGAAACGCACTGATGGTCTGTGCATTGGGAGATCGAAATTGGCCTAGACGCTTGGCGGTGGTCGTGAGGTCGTTTGCGACCGCAACCTTGTCCCTCCGCCTACTTGCACCCCTCGCAGAAAGGCGAATCGCCTGTCTAGGAAATTTTCTTACCGGTTTCTTTGGACAGAAACTACGTACACCATCAGCAAGCTGTCCCTGTCCGAAGTCCGCCATACCGGTATATCGATCCTGACATGGCTTACAGCTGGGGTCGCCCTGCGCTGTTAGCTTCAGCATTCATCCCCTCAAAACTGACTGGTATGCTTCAGGCCATGCACATCACTTACTCACTCATTAAAACCATTACTAGCTCACAGAAAATCTATGCCACTGTCAGGGCTATAAAGCGCGGCAGGTGAAGCGCCGATCCTCCAGAGCCTGGAGCGAATGTCGACGATGGTGGAAGTGACACATTTTTGCTAAACGCTTGAATAAACTATTTAAATGTAAACAAGATTACTCTGTGTATCAAATCGTCTTTCACCAGTGTCCAGTTCCGCGGGAACCTAAGGCAATAGGTTATACTCCTAGGTGAAGCCAGAATTATGCCAAGGAATGGAGAACGAAACTCAAGTCTTCATCACGTGTTCGTGTGGGTGTTGGTAATTAGGAACCGCACAAACTAGCTGACGTGCACTGTAACTTGAGGTATAGTATTACACGATAACTGCAAGGTATATAACAATTCACTAAATACCCAGAAGATAATAAAAATTATGAGAGTATGGTGTATATTGTCAGAGTACTAGATATATCAACTTTGGTAAACGAATATGTTGTTCTATTTCATTTCTCTCATATCTTCCAATAAATCTTGGGGGAATAAAAACTAACAAATACCAAAGCGAGCACGCTATTTCCACACCTATTTTTCATATCTTTATCCCGAAAGTACAATATCTACATAGAACCATACGGCATATTTAATTTTATCTTTTTGGTCAAGTTGGAAATGGTATGGGAACATCTGCAAGGCAATTCTGGGAAGATCAAAGTCAAAGGAGCTAGTTGCAAACCCTTTTTTCGTGTATGTTTCTTTTCTTTTCTATTTTTAATTTCCTTCTTGTGGGGCATTACTTAAATTCAATGTAAATTTGGTTGCCTTTGTTTTATGACTTGGTCTTGATTGCAACCCCCTTCCATGTTCCACTGTGTCAGAGGGTTTTTCCCGCGTATAATACTTACCTAAACTGCAGCCATGGCATTTCTTTTCTTAGAATCTCTTTAACTAGTTCTAAAGGCCACATTGAAGTTCACGATGGATTCTCAGGCAATAGGAATAACCAACTAACGGAGATCAATCCCAAAAATTCCAGAGGTCAGAATACATCAACTAACGTGGGTTAGAAGGCTTGGAGGAGCTCAACCGAAATTCTTAATTAAATTCTACTTAGGTATAATATTAATCTTTGTAACTTACAAACACTACATTTTGTATATAACATAAGAGTAGTGTGGCAAGTCTTCTTCGCCAATGAGAGGCTTAATTATTCCCAATATAAGATATAAGATATTATTTTCGGAATAAGTTCAGCTAGAACAGTCACAAAATAAATGATAGCATTCTAAAAGGCTCCGGTTGAAGGTAACCCGGTTCTCATTCCCACCTGTCACTAATGTTGTATTTTATTTCTATTCTATCACAATATCCAACTTAAATTTATCAACCTTCCTTCCAGGAATTGTAACTGGATCAAAATGAGGATTCTCTAACTGTGCATGAATTCGCTAATAGTATGGTCTGGATTGAAGTTCGACCTTTCGTAGTCTCCTCGATTGTTCTGCAATCATTTGGTCCCCATATTTAGAAACTGAACGTAAAATATGGTAATTATTCCATTGTAATAGCGTGGAACAGCCTTTTGTTTTTGAAACTTCTCAAATGTGAGCCAAAATACTTCTTGCACAGTGCATTTAACAAAACCTTGAGAGTTCATCTTTGAATTTTGCTTTAGGTTAAGAAACTTTTCCGCCTCTGGAAACACTTTTGGAGGCTTAAGTTAATTATAAGGGTTCCTGACCTATAAGATACTACTTCCTATTGAAGAGTTGACAGCGGATTTATCAAAGACCCTGTACAAACTGTGGAGGTCATATATATTCTCACCAAGGTTCTCCAGTATAGGATAAAGATAACGGGGTTGGTTTCTTCAGTTAGGGTCCTAAAAAATTCTTTTCTATCATAACTTAACATGCATACATATGAGTTTGACCTATTTCAAAAACTCTTAGAAAATATCCGGTCTGAAAACCGATAGCATATTGAACCGCGTGATTAAATTTTATAAACCTAAGAGTTCAGGTATGATATTCATTTCCATAACTTAAACCAAACTAAGAGAAAAAACGAGAGTTGCAATGTAAATTTCAGTGACATAAAGATCTATGCAAACCAGAGCTATTATATTTATTTCTTGAAGCTAGCAGTCTACGTAACAAGGTTCAATTTACCAATCCTCAATTCTCTTTATTTTTGTATCTTCTTCCTGTGATATGGTAGAGAGCTCATCTAGCTAGTACAGCTTCTTTTAATGTTCACCTAAACTGGTAATTCTACATATGACGAGTTGAATCGCTCGATTGTACGTTCAATATTACGCGAATAATCCCCAAAATATACTCTAAACATTTTATGTACTCAGAATAATTATTAAATATGGGCGGGTGCTGACAAATATGTGACAGGGTGAGATCACGTGTAATGGTTGAAGCCGTGGCACAATGGAATACCCGATTGTTGTGTCAAGGCAACCTTTGATGCTATCCAGCTCTCAACATCCCTTCCCCAGCGCTACAGCACTACATCAATCACATCACATTCCCAACCCAAGTGTACCGGGGCTTAATATCCCCAAACCGGAAGACGGTCGCACCGACGGGTAGAAACATTGGCGGGTCTACTTCGGCGTTCGTCATCGTCCTTGAAACCACTACTGCGACACTACACACCCCCAAACACCCAAAAAGGAAGAGCGAAACATGAACTCGCCCAATTCTCGCTTCCGAATTGCTTCACGATTCGAGAGGCGATCAAGCAAAATCTAGTTTCGTCGGCAATAAAACACCCGGCGGAACATGGCTATGCTTGTTTCCACATCAACTCGTGCACGTTTCGAGCCACAGACTTCATGGCAGAGGACCCAACGAATGAGGATCAAGCGGGCGATTCACTCCGGAGTCAACAGATGACTACTATTGTGTGAACCATTGATATCCCTTGGCTTCACACTTCTGGCCTTGCCCACGATACCTACTGTTACTACCATATTGTAACCCCCACATGCCAATAAGGCAGAAAAAAAATATAGCTCGGTCATATCCTGTTCTTTGTCTATCTTGTTCCTACCGTTCGGGTTTCATGTATCTTTCATAAAGAAAATAAGGTAATCGCCAAGCTTTGCAGATTTTCAGACGGATGCAAACCTTATGTGGCCTTGGGTGTCCAGTTATTGCCTAGTGCACAACCTAAATTAAAGAATGCTCGAATCAAGCATACGATCAACCGTGCCGTTCCTGAGGATTTCTTAGGCCTACTACCGGGGTAGTCAAACATCTTGGAGGCAGATTCATGCGTTTCTCCTGTCGGTCAAGCTTTCTCTGCTCTTTTTGGTTCTAAACAGCCGAGGCCGCCGTGCTTTCAGCCACATCAAAACCTTTTGATGTTTCAATATCACGGATGGCTGTCTCAAGCAAGTCACAAGATCATCGACCATCATTTTCACAGCCCCCGACCTCCTCACTGACACGTCGGAGCAATTGATCCCACTGTTTAAACGAAGAAACACAAGTTCGGCTCAGTCTATTTTTGTCTCCGGTGCGTTTCGTTAGGCCGGGAGGTCCGCAAAAGTTCAGGCCCAACCTCCCGCCGCTGACTCTTTCTCAGCTCTGCCACTACGTTGGTAGCAATGCACATCTTGGCCAAAACTCGGACGCACAACCAAAGGTCGCAAAACTCTTGGCTTGAGCCATCTAGCGAACGAGATCACTTTCTCGGTGATCTGGGCCTCGGCCTCCAAATGGTCTAGATATGTATAAATGTAGACAGCAACCCGACAGATCAAAGGCCATCAACTTCTCAGGTTCCCAACCAAGCATCTACAGTAATCACTTCCTCTCTTCGTTTTCTAATACCTTCTTCTCTTCTATTCTCTAATTCACATCTTTGACCGGTTCAAAATGTTCTTCTCCAAGACCACCATCATTTCTTTCGGCCTTTTGGCCACCAGCAAACTCGTGGCCGGCCACGCAGCTATCATTGCCGCTACTGGTGATGCAGGAGGTGCCGGATCTGCTATTGGCGGTATGTCTGTTCCAAACCATTTGTGTTTTGACATCTAGACACTTCACTAACAGACTGTAGTTGATCCCAGCACTCCACGTGACGGCACAGGTCGCCAGCCCTTCCAACAAGATTCTACTCGTTTCAAGGGCGACGCGGCTGCCACTTGCGGAGAGACCCTTGGTGGAGGTGACAACGATATCCAAGCTGGAACCGCTCAGGTTATGCAGCTCAACGGTGCCACTCTTCCCCAGATCACTCCCGGCGGCCAAGTCATGATGACTCTGCACCAAGTCAACGGTGATGGTGCCGGTCCCTACACATGTATGATCGACTCCACGGGCACTGGAACCCAGTGGACTGCGATGACTGTCACCACCAACGTCGATGGGAATGCACGTGGACGCAACAACGCCAACGCGAAGACCGATCTGCCATTGAATGTTGCTGTTGCCGCTGACCAAACTTGCACTGGTACCGTTGCCGGCCAGAGCAATGTCTGCATGGTCAGATGCCAGAACCCAGCACGTGCTGGTCCCTTCGGAGGGTGCATTCCAGTCCAGATGGCCAACGTTGCTGGTGCCGGTATGTCTACCATACGTATTTACATCGATCCAAACTGACATTATTTAGCTGCTCCCGCTGCCGCCGCTGCTGTTCCCG
>JAAZQE010000192.1:23165-42316 GCA_013620735.1 Clavariopsis aquatica
CGCCGCTGTTCCTGCCGCCGCCGCTGTCCCCGCCGCCGCAGCTGTTCCCGCTACTGGTGCCGCAGGTATGTTTTCCTAGTCTTAAATTTCATATTTAAAGACCATATAATGACTTTCATAGGCGCTGTAGCACCCGCCGCCGCCGGTGTGGCCACCCGCGACCCCAAGAAGGTCGGTGGTGTCGTCGTCACTGATGATGAGGATGAGGAGGAAGTCTTTTAGACGTCTTACCTTAGCCTGAGGATTTGGGAAATAGTGTGGCAATCGAGACAAAAGTGTAGATAGTGCATAGCTTGGCTGTCTGGGGTACGGGTGCATAGTATATTTGGTGGTTGCTGGCTGGTCTAGCTGTTTCTTTCGGTTTTATATCTTGGGATGGGAACCTAAACTTACGCTCCTTGAATGGGTTTTTATGTATAATGAGAAAGTGATTACTGTATTCTTCTTCCTTTGATGTGATAAAGTGACCATTTGACTAACGTGTTCAACTCCTCACAACATACTCACAACATACCCTTCACTCTTTCACATCCCTCGAATAAAATCTTCCCCGCATCCAGACCAATATTGAGGGCCTTGTTTGTAAGGTTGTGTCGTTCAGCTAAGCTTTGCCCACCCCCGGCTAATCCCTTGTCTCAGCCTTAGTTTCGTCACATCACATGCATAACCTGGTCTCTCATCACCCCAAGTTTCAGATTCGTTTTGATCCAAGCTTCTACCCTTGATGAACCTCACACTTGGGAATTTCTAGGCCGAGGGTCTCGATTGGGATGTGCGTGAATGAGTGAGTATGCGCTGTGAGGATACTCAGTTGTTGTTGCAATTGGGTGTGGTGATATCCTCTTCGTGAATTCATTTATTTAGCTGTGCCAAAGCAACTAACGTTAGAAAATAAAGATTGAGTATGGAAAATACCCCTCTTCTGGTCGATTTTTTCACTATTCCTTCCTGGTTGCATTGTTTTAAGTTCCTTCTTGTCGCTTCATGCCAGAATGAGTTTTCTTTTCATTTTTTCTTTTCCGCTTTAGCTTGGGAATTGTATTATGATTCGAATTTAGTTCATAGTACCTTTTTGGTATCCGATTGAAAGTCCTGTTCTGGACATCTCACGATTATCTTTCTTCTTCAGTGATTTTTTATTCCTTGAACCCTAGATTGCATATATGTTCTTGTAGTGAATAAAGAAGATTATGTACCCTTGAAGATACCTAGGCAGCGATCTAGTTTAGTCAGCGCAACAATCGATTTCCAAACCTCTATTGAATTGGTCAGTGGTAACAAATACATTGACATACACAAGTGGAGTTCCTTGCTGCCAGACCCAATACATTATTTTCTGCCTGGGGAGGAATTGAATTGGAGTCATGAAGAACATATCCCAGGTGCTGGTCGTCGAACTATTGCCCAGGGCGGGTGTTAACCTTCAAATTTCCCCCAACCCCTATTGTCATTAGGAGTGTTTCTCTCAACATCAGTTTTTTTTAGCCCACAGGCGAATCTTATCTGAAGCCAACATCAGAACGCTGATGTAATGAAAGGGTATGGTATATTATACGACGATTTAAAATCATAGTCTGGGGATTGGGCTGTAAGGTAAAATTCTGGAGCAGTAAATGGAAAATATGAACTTGTATTTAATAGATTTAAAATTTACTCTCTTGCTAATTTTGTACAATGTCTCAGTTCTTGAGCAAAGGGAAATGACGTTTGTGTAGTAGGTAGCAACAGTCGAAGCTTCAGAACGTCTGTTCGACGCCAAGCATCTTCTCTCCTAGGTACCAAGGTGTACTGTTTGCAGAGCTGTATCTCAAGATGGTATTTTGTAGTAGTCAGGTGTAGGAAAATTGTTAAATCATGATAACCTCTAATTCTTTTACTGTATTTGCCTTTATAGACCTATATGGCATACTTGGGTAGGATAGATACCCTGTATTCTTTACAGAATTCATAAGAGTGATATTACTCTTTCTTACCGTTAAAATATATTCAACACAGTGGAAGTATGTTCCCATTACTAAATTCCGCCTCCACAATCTCTCTAACTTTATCCCACCTCGTCTTTGCGTCCTCCTCAGCGTCGAAGGAATATAGCCACCGATTCTGGGTACATGTCAGCACTCCACCTCCACCATTAGCAGCAATTCCTCTTCACATACCTTGATCTTCACATCCTCGGGATCTATCTCCCGCTCTTCATCCACATCCTTCAAAATACTATGCCATCTATCTCTTAAATCCTCTCCGTTGGTCTGACTTTGTCTTGTCCGTCCAAATCTCAACTTCTCATAGCATCTCGTTGCAACCTTGACCTCGTCATTCCCACCTATTAGTGCCAGACAAACTGCCAATACGCCCGCACTCTCCACAGCTTGGCTTGCTCCCTGTGCACTCGTAGGCAAATGGGCATGGCAGCTATCCCCAAGCAGTGCTATACGATGACTATGTGGAGAAACCCAAGTCGGCAGCGGCTCCCTGTAACATATCTTCCAGTCTAGACAACTCTCTGTCGCCTGCACAATTCCCCTTATCTCCGGATCTAACGTTTGAGCTAAACGTCTCACTTCTTCCATATCACCAGGCTGGAACCAACTTTCAGGTACATCACCATCATCCTTATGTGTGAGAATCCAGTTGAACTCCTCGCCGTTTCGTAAAGTGTTCTGCACGAGGTGTGTGTCCGGCCCAATCCAAAAGTTAACGCAGTCAGCCCGCATGTACTTGTTCAACCTCTCATCCTCCCTTTGTTCTTTTGTGGGTTTAAAGAAGGCACGGAAACATGCGTACCCAGAGCTGACCGGATCATCGTCGACGCCCAGCACTAGCGGGCGGGCAAGTGACTTTATCCCATCGGCGGCAATGATAATGTCTGCCGCAAGTTTCTCACCGGACTTGAGTGTGATAACAGCCTGTAGGTCGTTGTCTTCAAACGCAACAACCTCACTACCCATCCGAATCGAAATATCTCGTCTCTTCACCCACTCCAAAAACACATCATGGTAATCCCCTCGATGTCCAATATATCCCGCCATGTCCATGAGTGGCTGGACCGCCAATTCTTTTCCATCTTTCCATCTTCGAATAGTCATATTAGGTGCCTGGTTCCCAATTCTCCTAATCTCATCGACATCGCAGCCCCATTTTTCTAACAGTTTGAAAGCATTTTCTCCGAGACCTAGACTATCACCCAGCCGGCCAAATTCGCGCACCTTGTCAACGACGCATAGTACGTTGTGGCCATGGTGGTGCAGAGCAAGGGCGGCGGCGCATCCCCCAAGTCCAGCCCCGATGACTATTGCTAGAGAGGCAAGTAAGGTCAGCTAAGGCGCGAGGTGGGCAATAGATACAGCTTTGGTGAGAATAGAGAGACGCCTGATGGACTGGTACCTGTAAGTGGGGGATTGTGGCGTGACAGGAGGGGTTCATATGTTCCCAATGCCATTATAGCTCGAAATCTGCAAAGTATGAGGGGTTTTATTTTTGTAGAGTGAAATTATGAAAGCCTCAAAATGAAACTTGGAGGGATATCAAACAAAAGCTCTCCCAACAGCCATGAGTTTGCGACAATGCACTGACCGGGGGGCAGCGTGGAAGCGGAAATGTTCCACATATTTTCTCTCGCTTGAAGCTTGGGTAAAAAAGTGGGGTCTGCCAGGCTGAATGTGGGGAGGGTGGAGGATCGGCATTGGGGTTTGATGTTAAGGTTATTGACAGGGTGGAGCAACACCACGAACAAAACTTTAGGGAACACCAAGCTTTTAGAATTCAACACCAAAATGACTACAGTTTAGGGGAGATTGTCCCACCACCCACAGCTCGCTCAACACTATCTCCAAGCAGCTCCCACCCTTTATCCCGATATTTTCTAGGCCAGATTCCATTCCTTCCTGGTGCTAGGATCCCATTTGGATCCAGGGCATCTTTAATAGTTTCGTTGAATCTCATGAGCGCATTGTTGTTCCAGCTATATGTCCGTGCAACCTGGTCTGCAAAGAGCAAATGAGTCCGGTATTCACCATATCCTTCTTTCGCTGTTGCTACTATTAATTCACGCATCAAAGCAGCAGCTCGACGCTTCTCATCAGTGGAGGATCGGTCGTAGATGATATTTGTAATATAGTGCATTTCCCGCCCAGCAACGCAAAGGGTGGGGAAGAGATCGAATTCATATTTTGCGTGGAGGCGCACATTGATGTCATGCACAACTTGAGCATCATGGGCGCGCGTGGGGGTAATAGGAGAGAAGAAGAGGTGAGCAGCATTGGGCTTCCAATTCAACCAATCAAGCTCGCGCAAAACAGGAACACCGCTGCAGACCAGTGCTCGGGAGTGGATATAGTGGTCGGGTGGAAGGTCCGACGGAAGGAACATTTTCGATCCCTTGATCTTTGAGAATGCGGATTTTATGATGGAAAGCTGGGATTCAATGCTGGTTGTGTCACCATATTGTGTGCCGTAAAAGACCCATGAACAATCTCCGCAAGGTAGCTGCGAGGCAAAAGTGCGGATGAGCTCTCTTGGAAGCGGAGAAGTCCCTGAGTGCCAATGTGACTTGGGTAATCCAGTCACATTCAGTTCTTGGGCGACATGTCGAAGCTGTGGGATATTGCCTAGAATGCCCTTTTGTGCAAGTGGCCTAATAATTTCAACAATATCGGGGAAATCTTCATCCCTTGGAAAGGTGATCATATACGACTGGTGCCCTGTCTCATGCATGAGAAAGAATCCCATCTGACAGACGATGCCGAAATTGCTCTGTGAGAAGATGCCGTCAGAGTATGGACCGTATGCAGGCTGGAACGACTGCCAGGTAGGGTTGTCTGCGCCATTCTTTCCAGGCAAAGCCCCCATTCCGGTCCGTAAGAGCTCCCCATTCGGTAACACAACCTCCATGCCACAATGGTTCGCGAAATGGTCACCCATTGGAGTATAACCCACACCCCGATCGATGGCGTTTCCCAATACACTCCCACCACCCAGATCGGGTGTATCAATCCACAAAGGCAGGCCCCTCTTCTGGATCTCTTCGTAGAGTGCAAAGTACGAGACGCCAGGCTCCACGACACACGACGCGTTTTCAGCATCAATATTCAGGATCTTATTCATCCGTCTCCCTAAGTCGATCACGACGGACCCAGGCACGCGAGGCGCGCTCCCTCCATATCCCACATTTCTGCCCATCGAGATAGGATATATCGGGATCGAGAATTTATTTGCCCATTTAACGATAGTCTGCACTTCAGCGGTCGAGCCAGGGTATGCAACGGCGCTGCTGACAAGGTCTTCTTGATCGACAATATGAAAGGCATCGTGCGTGTTCGGGTGCTCAAGATACCAACCATCAACGAGGGGCTGGTCGTTTAAAACCACGTTCTCATCGCCCAGTGCCTTCCTCAATGCGGCAATGGCCTCATCAAAGGCAACTTGAGTTGTATCGGGAGGTAAGCGGACATTGCGTTGTCGAGGCGAGCTCTCGGGGAGGGTTTTGTGTGAGTATAGCTGGTCTTTAGCTGCCTGTGCGATAGTAGCGAGCCGGGATGGTACACCGCTGTACCGCTCCGCGAGTGTTGGTGGTGGTGCTTGGGATCTGGTCATGTTCGTTGGGCGCTTTCACCGAGGATCGTGTCTTGGAGGGAAGTATGTATCGCATTCGAAAGAGAACATGACGAACAGAGGCCACATCGGACTCCAAAACTACCCCCTTGTGGTCACTAATTCCGCCGTGGTGCATGCAATGTGGGGAAGATGGGGAAGGATAATGGGGAAGCCCAGCACACGCCAAGGGTGTCGCGTGCACGGACCCTTGCTGATTGGCCCATTTTGGACTTGCTGCCCTCGGTTAGTGACCAATAAAACGCATGGCTACCTCCTGTTATCATCTCCAAAAGACACTCTGGGTCAGCTTTGTTTGACTCTACCACAAGGGAAAAATTATTTCCCAATGCTGTATCTGTGCCAGAGAGAAAGAAAGAAGTACATACTGCAGTATATTATATTCTCTGTCATCTTGTAGCTAATCAGCCCCACAATGATAGCTGCCATTCCTGGTCTAGCGTCAACACAAGGTAGCCAAAGCACGAGCCATCGAAGAAAACAGCCTCCTTCCGGCCATCAACAAGTGCACCCAGGATTCTCTGATTAACAAATTACCTTCAAGGAGCAGCAAACCTTCCCAAGGGGATATTATGAGGACAGTGCGTAGGGGGTATGTACCTTCCATGTGACCTATGATTCCTGAAATATTTATAAGCTAAGGCTGAGCCCTGTTGAACTTCATAAAGAAGTGGCATGAGAATAGGACTAGGATCCTGCCAGCCAGCTGGAAAGTGCTACTGCTGCGGGGATGATAGAACAAGAATGTCCTACTGAAGGACTAGGTAGTTTACGCCATGCCGGGTGCTGGGACGAAGGGGATCACCTGTGGCTACGCGCTAGTGGAAGCACCCTCGCATGCGTCAAGCATCCCAGAACGGCTAACGATCGTAAAAGGAACCACTGTCAATGCAGCAGCCTAGAAGAATGGAATTACACATCAGGACAGATATTATGTGTTGTGAGTCAATCTTCGATTTCACACACACTCTTGTGTTACAACCGCTTCTGCGGCTGTCCAGATGATTCGAAGGCAGCAAAGGAAATCATATCCTTCTCACAGCCTGGTACTACAACAGGCGTCCTGGTATGAGTCGAGTGTTGGCGAACACCCAACCACCGAGGCTCAACCATTGGTCCCGTGGTCGTGGCTTTCAGCCCCCAGTTGCAAGGTCTCAGCTCCTGCCGCAGCCACACGCATTGATTGTCACAATCGGCTTCACAAGATTTATTTTAGGCTTAAATCCCTACTCTAACCTCTCTGCGTGAACCATGTCAAGGCCCCTCCTGGAGGTACCGGTATGTCATTGGCATGCGTGTGTGTATTTTGTTTCATCATATTTCTTGTTCGTCCTCTTACAAGGCCATATGTGTAAATCCACAATCGATGATCCTTCCTCTGCTTGCTGATATAAACACTTGCAAGGCAAAACCTCAGCCTCGCAGGTGGGGGCTGCCACTTGGAACAGAGGCTGAGATTTGCCCAGCTATGCATCAGCTTACAGTACTAAAGGGCGAGGCTCTGCCTTCTAGGGTCTGGCTACCTGGACATTGACCCGAAAACTTTTGTCCTACTTTCCGATACGAGGCTCCATACCTCTTAGCTTCATTACTATCGCGCATTTGATTTTGTCGGTTTTTCTCTCCCATCGATCGCATCTGTGGAGGGGTATGGCATTACAAGCCCCGGTGGCGGCGGCGGCGGCGGCGGCGGCGGGTTTATGTCAGGATCGCCGTTGTGACAACCGTGAAGATGCCTCTCGCAGAGTATGGTACTGTAAGGCTTGTGCTAGCTGCCTTTGCGATGTGTGTTGGGAGTTTTCTCCCATCCACTCCGCCCCAGGCGCACTCCGACATGACAAGTTGGCGTATCGAGAATACCTCATTTGCACTCGCCTCGAAAAGATATTGAATCCACCAACAACCCAGGATGAGCTAGAGAAGCTGCACGACGAAGACACAAGCACGACTTGGTTCGGTACGTCATACATCAACCTGGCTGTTTGAAGTTTCTGGTCTAACATGAAAATAGGTATCGATCGATACGATGACGGTCGTCCATTTCTTCAAGATTTCGAGACCTACTCTCACCTTATGGCCAGCTCCCCGAGGGCTGATCAAGTAAACTACCCACAGTTGGTGTCTTTTATTGGTGAAACTAGTACGTGATGAAAAAGATTTTTTTGTAATATTTGGCTAACAGTAGAAAGGTGCCGGAAAGAGCACATTAATAAAGATGCTTATCGATTACGAAGAATCAAAGGCAAACCCTGCGATTGTGTCTACATCGCCATCCCCCGTAGCTGGAAGCCACATCAATGATTCGGTGCCGACATCTGCAGATGTCCATCTGTACTCCGATCCTGCTACTAGAGCTACAGATCGACCCATTCTCTACGCCGATTGCGAGGGTCTAAATGCAGGAGAACGAGTCCCAATGGGAGCGCATGGTAAAAGAATTGCAAGACTGGATAATTCCAGGCGACTAGGACTTCGAGTTCGTCCTCTAGAGTGGGCGAATTCGGATGAAACCAGGACTCGACAATACGCCGTCACTCAGATATACCCCAGACTTCTCTACACATTCTCGGACGTTGTGGTGTTTGTTCTTGACAAGCCGAAGTAATTTCCTCCTCCTCCTCCTTCCTCCTCAATGCTGCCAAAAGACTACCTACTAATAACAATAGGGTATTTGAAAATGCAGTATTGCCCAAACTTTTCGACTGGGCGTCTGGGTCATTGAAAGCCAGTACCAATCAAGGAACTCTTCCTCATGCAATAATCGCCCTCAACTTCTCCGACATAAACATTGATCCAGCTCTATGGAATGTCCCCAATGCCACAAAAGCCTTACTCGATGGTCAAAAACACGTTCTATCTCCTTTGAATGGAGTCCCCAAATTACTGAAACTAGCTGATAAGTGGAGGCGAAAAGAGAAGCGCATTCATAGCATTCTAGATCTTATCCATTGCTATTACGCCTCATTTCAAGTAGTTCGCATTCCTGACGAAAAGAATCTGCTCATGTTGTCCAAGCAGGTATCACAGCTCCATACCACCATTGCCGAACGATGCGAAGTTGCATACAGGAGCAAGAAAAGCGCCAGGCTACTATCCTCTGCTGATGATTTTGGGTTCTACATTCAGCAAGCGTTCGGCCACTTTTCACGAGATCTGAACCTGCCTTTCGATTTCAAGGAATACGGGTTGCGCCGAAACCCGATACCCCAGAATCTTGGGGACCACATACTTCGAATGGCAATTTCTCTCCATTCCAAATTCCCCGACGCAACTGGTCAATGGATATTTGAAAAGCTTAGCTTTATGGTCGCATCTTGCTTCCAATACAATTGCTTGTCATTTCAAAAAGGTGCGCTTTAAATGTTTATTTACTTACCTCCCGATACTAATAGTGTTGATTAGGTCAGCCAGACGATCTGTTCGCTGACTACTTGCCAAATTTCGAGGCTGCATTGGTAGACTTCTGCAACTTCCACTGGCCTTGTGAATTCGTCAACAGGAAAGGGCGCTGTGTGAATACCCGGACACGTCATGAAAGCAAAGGCCACCAAAACGAGAAGGGAAGAGTGCTAGCCGCAGGAGATTATGTTTCCACATTCACCATTGAAAACTACAAAATATCGTGGATGAAATTCCTTAGAAGAAGACTGGAACACCTGCAGAAAGATTTGAATAAATTGGAAGAGGCTAGCGCAGAGCTAGAGGATCCCTTGATATCAATCCGAAAACAACACATGGAAAATATCACATCCTTCTTTTATGACGTTGGTGGCGCAACTAGATTCAAGAGCCATGCCACCTGTCTCTGCTGTCTCATGAGGGCACCAGAACATGCTCTTCAATGCGGGCATGTTCTCTGCTCCAGCTGCATCCGAGCATTTGGCGTGGTCAAGAAGACCACCATCGAGATGCAGTTCTGTCCACTTCATCCTTTGCCACTTCTTCCGTCAGACCCCCCCAAATGGGAGCCACCATGGAAAATTAGGATAAAGCCCGATTTCGCGGGAATCCGCGTCTTGTCCCTTGACGGGTAAACACACTCCTTCGAAATTCCTTTGAGAACAGACATGCTAACCATTGGCCAGTGGTGGGATCCGGGGTATCGCGGAACTAGAAGTTTTGCGCCAAATTCAGTGCAAGCTAGGAGTCAACATTCCCATCCCAGCGTTTTTTGACCTAATCGTCGGCACAAGGTTTGAAGCCCACTTCTATCATTTGACGCTAAATGCTAAATCTACATAGTACTGGTGGAATAATAGCGCTTGCGCTTGGAGTAAAGCAGTGGCACGTGGAGAAATGCATTGATGAGTTCAAACGTCTTTGCAACAAAGCTTTCACTCCTCGAGAATTCCATGGAGTCTGGGGTTTCAAACAGATGGCCACAGCTCACCATGGTAGCATATGGCAGACTACACCTTTATATCAAGCTCTACAAGAGTCTCTTGGTACCCGCTTTCTTTTCGGAGGAGAACAAGACAGCGACACGTCATATTCAGCCCGAGTTGCCGTCACGACGAGTAGCGACATAGCCAAAAAAGGGACTGTCATTGCCAATTACTGCCGCAAGGGAGGCAAGCGTAACTACGAATTCTTGCGCCCCAACGATCCGAAATTTGAAATGCAAATGTGGGAAGCAGGTGCAGCCACGTCAGCTGCCGCTCCCTACTTCAAGCCATTTATCCATGAGAGGACAGATGTAGCGTATCTTGACGGTGCATTTCACAATAACAATCCAGTCAAGGTTGGACATTTAGAGCGTCAGATTCTTTGGACAGATGTCCAAGAGAAGCCCCCAGATCTGTTCCTCTCACTAGGAACGACCCAAGATCGAACGCAGGTCCAAAAGGAGCTGGTCACAAAGAGCGTCCAGAAATCGTATGTATCCCCTTTCCCTATTTTGAAACAGTTCTGGCTAACTAATTCATCTAGAAGAGTCGATTCAGTCGTTGACAACTCAGAAGGAGCCAAGGTTAAGGCGTCGAACAAATGGCGGAACGGTATCGGCCTATTCCATGTTGGAAAAGCGGCAGTAAGCACATGCCAAAATTACACGCACATTTGTAAAGGCTAATACCTATAGCTCAATCTACTTGGAGATGTCATTAACTGCGAGCGACAATGGAGAGAATTTTTGAAAATGACCGTAGAGCGAAAAGAACAAAGCCGGTACATAAGGATCAATCCTGATATTAGACGCACACCACCTCCGCTGGACGCCAAAGAAGAAGTAGGAACGCTCCAAAAAGATGTCGCGGAAGCCATAATGAAACCCAACGTGCAACTCCAACTTGAGGAGATTGTGTTCCGCCTTGTAGCCAGCTCATTCTATTTTGACAAGGACAAGGTGACCGTAAGTCGGTCCAAAGGGACTGCTACGGTATATGGTAATTCGCACTTTTGTAATATCATGTTAGACAGAAGCTGATTGTCTCACAGGAAGTCTGCAGTGTCGGTTTGAGAAATCGTCCGATTGGCTCAAGCAGCTGGGACTCTTCTTCAAAAAACAGCAGCGCTCAGATTTTCAACCACGTTTTGAAATTTGGAATGGAATCCAGCACCACAGCAAGCGAGAGGTAGATTGAATTTCACAGAGATCAAACAGTATCACTAATAATGTGTAGATCCTAATGACAGAGACCATTGTCGAGAGAATGGCAAGCCATGGAGATTTCAATATTGGCGAGACCAGTATCACTGTATCGACCACTGAGTCCAAAGCTGACATAGAGCTCTTCTTCTTTGGCTCCACGGGAAGGGTGTATGGTTATTCGATAAGTGGTTTCCCTCGCGACTTCCTAACAGAGGATGAATGGACGCGTAAGTTATTCATTGCATGTCACACGAATCGTATTCTAACAGTAGAGATAGTCCATAATTCCGAGGGGAACGAGGAAGAGCAAGATACTAATGATGAGACCCGTGGCATCATTAGAGCCCGTACTCGACAGTATCTATCTTCGAGCCAAGATCAAGAACTCGATCCCAACATGAGCAAGCCACACATTCGGAGTGCCTCCGAGCAGAACTTCAGCACACAACACCACGAGATGAAGGAAGAGAATCGCCGGAAGTCTCATGAAACGGTGCCTAAAGCTGGGGGTAAGGTACCAGCCTCACAGGATTCTCCTAAGTTGATACCGACCGTTCGAACCCAGATGAGTCTATTTAAATTAAAGCCACGTCGTGGTAAGGATGGGCAACCGGATGAAGCACCACCCTCTGAATCTCAAACGGTTCCGTCTCTCATAATCACACCGCAAACACCCAGAGAGGGAAGGATTTTGCTTGATCGTCCCCAGAGTAGGACAAGCATCACGTCGGCACACAGCGATTCACATATCGGAGCCACGAATTCATCAGAATTTTCTTATCCGACGGATAGTCGCGCTAGTAATAGACGTAGCCTACCAAGTAGGTCCATTACCCATGGCACGACCCCCAAGACAGAATTTATGGAGTCGGCTACTATCTCGCACTCTCCCACTGATTTGGGTATTATGAACACTCCCATTTATTTGTATTTGCTTATTGACTTTGTTGCAGCACCCGAGACACAAAATCAGACCCAATATCCGTTCCAATACCCTTCGAGATATTACGAATCTCACAATTCTTTACATGACACACGACCAAGTTCGAACGCCGGACCTAGTTACTTTGACCATGGCCCATCATACCCGTCCACTCTTCAAGTCCACGCAAATCAAACAAATCCTATAACGAGCGCTCACCAATCGAATGCTCCCGCTGGGCCGAGTGATGGTGGGCAATGGCAGCAGTATGATGACACACGTGTCGGGAATATTCTTAGAGACACCCCAGAGTCCGAAGTAGACTGGGATCTAGAATTCGCAAAGAAGGCAAGCATGAAAGAATATCAGATGAGCCGGGAGGAAATTGAATTCAGCCGGGCACTAGAGAACTCGCTCAGGGACAGGTAGAGAAATGAGCTCAACATCATGTTGTTCCCATCCATGTTTTATATTTGTAGAGATTGAGATAGAGGGTCTAGCACTGTAACGTAACGTACTGACGTTTTATTATACATCAATATACTCTGATTTTCAACATGAACCACGATTAGGAAGAGGATAGTGTTCGAATTGTGTTGATTGTACAAGGATAGACCGCATTCATGCTACATATATATATATATGTGTGTGTGTGTGTATTCAATGATATCGAAATCCCGTTAATCTACAAAATTGCTTAGAGTTACACCAGTTCCCTATTAGTCCCAGTATCTCGCATCCTAGTCTCGTTCAGGTCTAGTCGGTGAATGACGCTAACCTCGGCCTATATTGGAAACAGACGACCAAAAGCAACCAAGGCCATTTGTCCAAGACAGAAAAATATGCAAGTTAACATGAACGAACTAATAGACAAACATCAAATTTGTGCAATTGGTTCAAAGTAGATGCATTCATAGTCCATGGTCTTGGGGAAATTTCCATATTCTTTTCATGCTCAGGTTACCCTTTCCATGACAGGTAAATATCAGTGAAGCGAGGATGATTCTGTGAATATACATACTATCGCGATTGGGCGAGGAGAGGTCCAAAATGCAATTGTTCTATACTTTACTCGGGCAATGCTCGCATAACACCCTCAAAGGCCACAAGTGCCATTGCATTAGCTGGAAAGGCCCTCAGAAAGCACGGCACGAACCCCCTCCAATAGCCCCTCCACCCATTCTCCCGATACACTGTCTTGGCAGCATCGCGCCACCGGGGAAATCTGCGACCGGGGCCGAGCGGGTCGGTCATGACGCGCTGTTTCACGACATCCGAGGGATACGAGGTGAGCCAGAAGATCTGGGCGGAGAGGCCACCAGCCCAGAAGTTGACGGCGGGAGCAGACAACGAGGTGTGGTTCTGGAGGGCGCGAGTGAATAGGTCATACGTGCCCCACCAAAAGCAGAAGAAGGTGCGGAAGAGGAGGGTCGCGCTGAGTCCATGGTAGAGGCCGCGCAGGCCGTGGTTGCTATACTGCGGCGTGTCAGCGATGAGCCGTTCAGGAATTGGAGATGCACCCACGATCTTCCTCAAGCAGTCAATGGGGCCGCTGTAGAGTCTTTTTGACTTGTCTGCCTGGTACTGCACCTGCAAGCGTGCCTTGATGTGCTCTACAGGGCCAGCGATGAAGGAGACAGTCCAGCCGGCCAGTGTGCCAGCTAGGGCGTGCCCGACAATGGGGAGCTTGCGCTGCTCTTCCAGCCCTCGTCTGGGATTGAAGACATTGTCGTTCAGGACGCGCCTGTACACGCTCAAGGAGCCCAACATGCTAAAACGAGTCAGTAACATTGCTAGTCATTCTTCGCATATGCTGCCTGCTTCGCCGCCCGAGGGAGTTTTGTCCGAGTGCAAGAGCATCTGCGTGGCCCTGTCCAGCCTTGTTGTGCTTGCCAGGACCTTCTCTGCTCACAACCCCTCCCCCCCAAACCTCCACCCACAAAGCTCGTCTCGGACGTGGGAGCAGGTAGTAAATGGGATGCTCACATCGAGTCCATGAACATCCACCCCAGCAGCGGCGGGGTTGCGCCCTTGTACAGGCCCTTGACGCCCTCATTGCGCAGAGTCTGGAGCAGACAGTCGACGGGGCCTTTGAAGTGAGTCTTGTCGGTGGTTTGCAGGCGGACTTTGATGGTGTCGAAGCTGGGGGAGTCAGTATGCTGCCGGGGGGGAGCTTGGGCGGGGCCGGCGGGGCGCTCACGGGTGTCCCACTGCGGTCCTTGTCAGCAGCAGCCGGTGCAAAGACGAGACACTGCCTACCTGATAGCTTCGCGATGCCCGAGAAGACGCCGCCCACGAAGCCCTTGTAATTCTTCGCGGCGCCCCGCGCCGTCTGTTGCGGGTCGGTGGGGTCCTGAAGCCCAGGCTGCTTCACGGCGGTCGCTGACATGGGCGGGGAGAGAGGCTGCTGGGCCAGCTGCCAGGCATGCCGCTGGACAATGGACGATGGTGCGGCGGTTGGGACGGCGGCGGGCTTATGTACAAGGCGGCCCGCGGTGGTTGCTCCTATCTCCGCTCGCGGCGCCCAGTACAAGTAGGAGAGGGCTCGGAAAGGCGCAAGTCTCCCCGACGCGATGCCCGGGGGAGCGACAGGGCCCGCCGATCGGCGCACCTTCCCTGGGCGCATTGGAGGCGAGGAGCCCCTCCATCAACACCAGACAAGCTCGACGCGTGCCAGGCGCAATGTCGTCAGTCGAGTCGGCCCGCCTCTGGCCCTCCCTCGACGATTCCGGCCCAGTTATAGCTTGACCGTTGTCCATTGTCCATTGTCCACGCTGTACTGCACACCACACACGGCACCACACACGGCACCACACTCAGCGCAGCATGGCCGACCACAAAAAAGGTACCGTACCCCTCCAAGCACACCGCACACCGCACCCCGCGTCTCCCCATCGCTCACTCCCCCACGCCCAGTCTGGACGACGCTCATCACCAACACGGCCTACCTCACCGGCCTGCTCACGCTCGACCACAGCCTCAAGAAGCACCGGTCGGCCTACCCGCTCGTCGCCCTCTACACCGACACGTTCCCGCCAGAGGGCCACAAGGCGCTCGACGCCCGCGGCATCGCCAAGAAGCACGTCAAGTACCTGCTGCCCAAGCTGCACAAGGACTTCACCAACGACCCGCGCTTCTACGACTGCTGGAGCAAGCTCACGCCCTTCTCGCTGGTCGAGTATGACCGCGTCGTGCAGCTCGACAGCGACATGCTGGTGCTGCGCAACATGGACGAGCTGATGGACGTCGAGCTCGACGCCCCCAGCCTGGGCGGCAAGGGCGACAGGGTGTTTGCAGCAAGCCATGCCTGCGTGTGCAATCCGCTGAAGAAGCCGCACTATCCCCAGGACTGGCAAGTAAACGCTGCGGGCCGACGGGCGCACGACTGACGGCGCAACAGGGTCCCGGAGAACTGCGCCTTCACATCACAGCACGACAGCCCCGACGACGCGCAGCAGACGGGCGCGTCCACGACGTTTGGCCTCGGCATCCCCAACGGCGGACTGCAGGTGGTGAACCCGTCGGACGCGACGTACCAGCTCATCGTGGACCAGATGGCCAAGGACAGCTCCCTGGACTATGACTTTGCCGACCAGTCGCTCCTGGGAGACCTGTTCCACGGGCGATGGGTGGCCCTGCCGTATACGTACAATGCGCTCAAGACGCTGCGGTGGCCGGGCGTGCACAGCCAGATCTGGCGTGACGGCGAGGTCAAGAACATACACTACATCCTGAGCCCCAAGCCGTGGGACGAGAAGGAGGGCGAGGCGGCCGAGGAGTCGCACGCGTGGTGGTGGAAGGCGAACCGCGAGCGGCTGGACGAGGAGCGCAGCAAAGGCATCGTGGATGGGTTTTAGAAAGCAGCAGCAGGCGGGATAGAATAGGTACCGGTAGTAGACTGTGAAATGCTACCCGTGGTCCAAATTGTGCGCATTCCGTGTCCGCATTCCGTGTCCGCGTCCCGTGTCTGCATACCGTGTCTGCATCCCGTGTACTCTAGTACTGTACAACACGAGCACCATAGCGCTGCATCGCGCGTTCGAGGTAGATGATGCTATGCAGCAGCTCGCATGTTCACTCTGTTTCGTCGGCCCCTGATCCGGTTCGCCAGCGCTGGCGAGCAGCGACGTGGCCGGTCGGCACCAGGAGCTGGTCGCGCGTACCTGCATGCGAGCATGTGTGAGATTGCGCGCTGCACGCTGGGCCGGCACACGAGCGCCGATGTGCCCCTTCTGGCTGCGTTGCGGTGATGGGGTGGGTGAGAGCGTGCATGTATCGAAATTACTAGTATTGGGAGCGCGCCCCTTTCCGGCGCTGGTGCTGGTGCTGGTGGTATGGGTGCGGGTATGGGTTCTGGTATGGGTACTGGCGCTGGCGGGGGCTGCTCGTCTCGGGGGGCGGCTGCCGGGGGCCTGGTCTGTGTTTCACCTCCTGGAGTAAAACTTCCCAGCTTGTCGAAGCTTCAACATTGCCCAGCACACCGCCAGCCCACGATCGCGATAAACACGCCCACAGCCATCCTGCGCCCACCAGCCATCGCGACACCGCCGCACTCCCGCGCACTCGCACACCCTCACTGCTCCCGCTCTGCTGCATCCAGACGCCCGCGTCCGCCGGCCTCAACCACCACACCGCGTCCTCGCCCTTCCCAGCGTCTGCCTGATCGCACCCACACCTCGCAACCCCATTGAGCCAGGCTCACACCCACCACCTCTCCCTCCCTCGCCTCCTTCTCTCCTCGACGCTGCCGCCACCATGGGTGGGCAGATTTCAAAGATGATGAACCGCATCTTCGGCTCCAAGGAGATGCGGCTCCTGATGCTGGGGCTCGACGCCGCGGGCAAGACCAGTACGTCCACCCTCTGCCGGCGGAGTGCATGTCGTGCCGTAACCTGAATTTTTACTGACGAGCATACCCCGCAGCTATCCTCTACAAGCTTAAGCTCGACCAGGACGTCACGACCATCCCCACCGTCGGCTTCAACGTCGAGACCGTCACATACAAGAACACAAAGTTCAACGTCTGGGACGTGGGCGGCCAGGACAAGATCCGCCCGCTATGGAGACACTACTTCTCCGGTATGTTAAGGACGCACGACTCTGTTCCGGGTAGGCTTGCTGCGCGGCAAATACACCTGCCCTGTGGCTACGCCCTGCACCCTGTCCGAGTCGTGTGTTGCACATGCAGATGCAGAGCCATGTGCTAACAACAGACGCAGGAACCCAAGGCTTAATCTTCGTCATCGACTCCAACGACCGCGACCGCATCGACGAGGCCCGGACCGAGCTCACGCGTATCATCCAGGACCGAGAAATGAAGGACGCACTGCTGCTGGTGTTTGCGAACAAGCAGGATTTGCAGGGCGGTATGCACCACCTCGTATCCCCCACTACATTTTTGTACTAACCATGCACACAGCCATGCGACCAAATGAAGTCTCGGAAAAGCTGAAGCTGAGCAGCATCGCAAAGGACCACGTGTGGAAGGTGGAGCCTAGCTGCGCGACCACAGGCGAGGGCATTTTCGAGGGTTTGGTACGTGGCTCCATCTTGCACCCTGTTTTATATCCGCTAACATCTCCCCCAGGCGTGGCTCTCCAACAACGTCAAAGTCCCCCCAACCAAATAATCTCGTCGTTCCACCCTCACATCTCCGTCCTTGTATGACTGCATCCACATGAGCTGTACTCCTTCATTCCTTCCTTCTGCATATACCCGGCTTCGGTTTTAGTTTTCCTTGTGCCCCTTTACCTTTTACATGGTTTTGTAATACCGAGCTCATCGGTGCCCCTTGGCTTGTTCTTGTCTTCTATTCTCTCTCTGTGTGTGTGTGTTTGTGTGTGTGCGTCAGTTGTTTGAGCAAACGTGATCAAGTACGGGCCGAGATACCCCTCGGATTGGCCGGATTTATCTGCTCATTGTGGGTGTTTCGCCGGTGTTTTGCGGGGGGGATTTTCATTTTGGTTTTGGTTGTAGATTTTGTGGGGAGAATGAGGGAAGAGGTGTGTACAGTAGGCGCAGGGACATTGGGAGGGATACAGATAGACGGTATGAAGGATATTTACGAAATTGAAACCCCATTATTCCACAAAGTTGCCCGACAAGTGGAGTACAAGGCAGGTGGTGTAACGAGAGGGAACGATAGTAAACGGTCCAACAAAGTGTATGTGACAATTAAGAACATAACCATGGCACGCTCCAATTCCAAACAACGCCCCAATGCCATGCCCGCCTTACCAACCCAGCCAAGCCAAGCGATGCGGCATACAAGAATAAAACGAAACGAATGACAGCGAAACCAAAAAAAAAAAAATTGACACAAAGCCATCCATCTAGCTTGCTATCCTACGCTACTATGACTACGACTACGACTACGACTACGACTACTACTAGGGAAAATCATTTATCAGGTAACACATACCTCCTCTCAACACTCATCTCCCGATCGGCCTCATCCTCACCCTCGAATCTCAAAATCACAATCCCCTCGTCGCCCGTGCCACTCCCACCGTCCCTACGCCCAACCCATCCCTTGACAACCTCGGCCTTGTAAAACGTCGTAGTGCCGGGATAGAGGGCGAGCACGTTTCTCCTACTCGGCAGATCGGGCAAGGCCATGTTGGTGATGGAGGCCGGGGGTATGGCGACGAGGTGGTTGACGGACGCGCGGTAGGGTTGTGCCGGCGTGGGGGGGTCCGGGTCCGAGTCGATGATTTCATAGCGCCGTTGTTTGCCCTCGCCAATTACAGACGTTACGCGGCACAGGATCCCTTCGCCTTCGAGCGAGCGCGATTTGTTGTTGCGGTACAGGACTTCGGTGCCGACTGTTAGTCGGTGTTTGGGGTCTGGATGAGTATGTTAGTTTGCTACTTGTATGGTACGTGGTGTGCGGTGCGTGGTGCCAAAATACATAATAATAATAAAAAGGAACGGATAAATAGTAATGTTAGATTGATGAAAAACATTTCAAGGAACGATGGGGTGGGCGGAGGACGAGGAGGAGGAGGAGGGGAAAGGAAATTGCCAAAC